>JANHAD010000298.1:0-28131 GCA_026226035.1 Clarireedia monteithiana
GGGGGGGGGGGGGGGGGGGGGGGGGGGGGGGGGGGGGGGGGGGGGGGGGAGATAACGGGGAGAGTGGAGCAGATGGGTGATGGGTGATAAATGGATGAGTACTCTTCTCTTCTATTCTATTCTTCTCTATTATTTATATCTATTATTTGCTAAAAGCTATTTGAAGGCGGGGCTAATGGATTGGCAGGGCAGAGGAAAGAACAAAGATATTTCGTTTCTTCATCTCGATTTACTCATCAGCTACTTTCTTTATCATTAGATAGATATACTTCCAGATTCTTTCATTTATTACTAGGTTAGGTCGAGGTACTCGTTGATTTGGAGTTTATGACATACTTTGAGAGCTAGCTAGCTGGGTTCGAAGATATATATCTCTCTCTCCTTTTAGATGGGTGCAGCGGTATGAATAGCGATGGAGGAAGGGAAGGGATGTTAATGCTTCTTCTATAGTTATCTATCTCTATCGTTAGCTATCTAACTTATTTGACATTCAATTAATTAATTAGATAGATATACCGGTACTGTTGTTACTCAGACATTACATTACATTACTAGATTGCTTTTTGCATGACCTAGCGTTAAGGTAAGGTAATCTTATAGAAGAAATGAAAGCAGTGAGTGAGTGATGTTTGAACATGCTTGCTTGCTTAGCCTCATATCACAACCAACGCACCAACTTAATGCAGGAGTTCTTTTTTTTTTCTTTTCCCTTCAATCTTTGAAACCTCTCATTATCTATCTACTCTACCGCGGAACCTCGCCCATCGCGCCCCTTCCCTCTCCTCCATTTCTCTTATTTCACCAAAAGCACGTACACAACCACTCTTTCCTGATCCGATCCGATCCGAATCAGTGCTCAATAAATGGATAGGCATCTTTCATTCCTGCCCCTCAAACTTCCACTGGTCTGCGCTAGAAACACACACACACACATATATATGTATATATAAGAAAAGAAGAAAAAAGTAAAATTAAAATGTCCCCCAAGAATTCCAAGTCCATTTTTCCGTCTATCCATCTATCCATTGTGCCATTCATTGCCCTCGCTGTCCCCATCCATCCAGTTAAGCTATAAAAAGCTCCTGGTCCCTGGATCTTAATGCATTTTTCATCCTCCATTCATCCATGAGATAGTTTCGGCCTCGATCCCTTTCCACTATAGATGTATATATAGACGATGGGCCAAACGGCCACATAACACCCGCCCACATGACCTCTAGCATCACTTTCCCACCAAGAAAAAACAATAGAGAAAAAAAGAAACCCATAAAACGCCAAACCGCTATGCAATTAAGATCCAGGCCCAACCAAATCCAGCCCAGCTCGTCGAAAGTCCAAGCTTTGCAACGAGCGAGCGAGCGAGCCGCTGAGAGAAGCGAAGATGAGAAAAACCAGTTTCTCATCCGTCTTACTTGCTGGCCCCATTCTCTAACACTTTTCAAAAAACAAGAGTCAGCACATCCACTCTGATTGTACAACTGAAGAATATATCGTTCGACTAACCTGTACCAACTGTAGGCGTAGCTTCCGGAACCGGATCTTCGTGTTTGGCTACACTGCCCTTGCCACGCCATGTGCTGACTGCAGGAATCTTGGCGTCGTAGCGCTCTTCTTGCGTGCCGTAGGCTCGAGGGGTAAGCTTGATGAGGGTGTGTAGAGGGACTGCCATCCAGGGGGATTCGTCTTGGGGCTTTTTCATGAAGTAGGCGTAGATGCAACTGTGGTTTGTTAGTCGGGTGAACAAGAAAAGCTTAGATTGCTAGCTGGGCGCCGGATGATGGAAGTATGCGACATTAATGTGTAGAACTTACCGAAGAACAGCTTGATGAGTAATAATCAGAATATCCTCCGACCTCTCTAATTCCATGATGATCGGTTCCAGTCGGATGACCACATCACGGTATGATTCTCCTCCACGATATCTATAATTGTATTTATCATCATCACGGGCTGCAAAATCCTCTGGGTATTGTTCTTTAATATCTTGATACGTCAATCCATCACAAACTCCGGAGTTGAGCTCATCTAAAGCTTTCCACTGAAGTTGGTTGTATTCCTTCGGTAAATGACGGGCGGTAGCAATTGTACGACGTAGAGTCGAGGTCCATACGGTTAAAGGTCGATTGTCCTATGCAACCGTTAGTCATGGGATTTTTCGAATTGGAGAAAAATACATACGCCTACTGATTCTAGAACGAGCTCGGGCAATTTCTTGGCATACATTTCTCCGCGAGGAGATAGTTCGGCATCACCACCAATCTTACCCTCAAGGTTATACATAGATTCGCCGTGCTGGATAAAGTCATTAATGCTTGCGACCATAAGAGATCCATGGAGTGCTTACGCGTGACAGCCAAATGGATCTTGGCTTAATATGCAAATTCATCAGATAATAGACCACGCGACTCTGCAGGTAATCCTGGATCCTGTTGATGATGACTTGTTTCCCGACATTCATAATCTTGAGGTAAGTGAGATCACTCTCATCTTCATCAATAGTTTGGTAAATCTTCTCGTAGTTCTTAATCCTATTCCTGAAATCTTGCGCCGCCTTCTCTGGATCCGAGCCAATGTAATCTGGAGATGTTGTCTTAACTTCGAGGATGTTCGACATGATCAAATCTTCGTCGTCGCATTTCGATTCAACGAAGAGCGTCTCGATTCCTTCCGCATCGCAACGGTCCTTGATCCAACGACGTCTTTCTTTGGTACTATTCGTAGCATCGAGGATAGCAACAATTCCTTCTTTATGCTTGAACCAATTGATCATATCGTTGACAGCAGCTTCTGCGGCGGCCCTTCGCATTCGTTCGCCTTCGGTATTACTCGTATCGAAGAAATCCGCGGTAGGCTTTGGGGTTTCATGTCGTCGGTAACTGCCCACATTGAAGACCTCGGCATCGATCGAGAGCCATTTGAGGTACCGTTGAGCTGTATTTTGAGAATTTTGTTAGCTTTTGAGTATGGCACCCAATTTCGAGGTGCTTGTAACATACCTTTTTGCGCAATGAGGGATTTTCCTCTTGCTGGCAGACCGACCATAACCACGCATATTTGAGTATCTTCAACCTGTACCCCGAGTCCATTAGATTTAGTCTTGAATCTGGTCATCTTGGTAGTTTTGCGACGAATTGGAGACAATTGGTGAGGATGGGATCAATTGAACGGAAATTGCGCGGAATGGAGGTATGAATTGTAGTTTTGAAAGAAAGGACGGTTAGGAGTTGATCGCGTGAGGCAATTCTGAAAGGCCCGAAGAGCAAATATAGACAATAAAGGTGGAGGTGGATGGTGCGGTGCGGGAGATTTGGCGGAACGGGTGACGCCGGGAAGCTTTTTCTTCTAGAAGGAGAGAAGCCAAGGCAATATAAGGAAAAAAAGATGTTCCGGAGTTAGAACCTCGGGACAATAGCGTGGGAAGAAAATTGCGGGATGGGATGGGGGTTGAGGTGAACAAAATTATGAATATGAAGATATACTTCTGTGTTTATTCTATGTAATTTATATAATTTATATATTGTCTCGGGGCGAGGACAGAAATAGAAGTGAGGGAATTATCAGAGAAGTGGGTTATAAGTAAAATAAAATGAGATAAAATGAGACAAAATAAAAGAAAATAGTTAAAGTAAAGTGCAACATGCAACATGCAAAATGCAAAATCGAACAAATCTAGTAGGTCGCAAGTTATGTATCTGGATGATGTCGATATCGAGAAAAGCATTATTTTTCCGGGTCCTCGTACAGTAGTCGCACCGAGCGAACTCGATGAAGTGGAGCGGATTCTAGGGATTTTTAGGGATCAGGCATTTGAAGGGGAGGGATTGGTGCAGCTACCCTGCAGATTGGGCGTCATTCTTTGCCGGTTCTTTGGCAAGTCCGAACGGGACTTCCATGACATCCATGTGACTTGGTGCCGGATTCTGGCCCTTTATATCTGCTTCCCCTTTTGCTCTGAATTCGAGCATCGTCGTCGCCACGTACGAAACGAGTGATTTTCGACGCGGAGTAGAGCTCATTGGAGGAACAGTTTACTCATCTGCACGCCGGCCCCATTCCATACGCCCACACGCACAACCCAAATGAGGAAATACTTCAACCCCGCACGAGGCTGCATCTGATCGGTAATATCTGCATTTACCCCTCCATGTGATTGAAAAGGTACTGACGACCATACAGTAGCCGTAGCAGCCGTAGCCGTACGTAAATGCGACATACATGGGGTTGATCATGAGGCTGTTCCTACTCTCCCAAGCTTCCGGGGAAGAGGAAAGACACCAAGCACAAAGGCATTCCAATCCACATCATGTCAGAAAGAAGATGATTTTCGGGGGGAATAAAACGGGTCCACGGTACGTATATGGTTTGACGGTGAGTGGACGGATTACTTTCCCAGCCCTCCGCCCGTCCAAAAACTTCCCCTGCAGATCCTCTTTTCGTTGGTGCCATGGCCAATGATTTCGAACACAGAAATGCTTGTCTCGACTCTTGTTCCAAACAGTACATTCACTTCGCCGTTACTTAGTGGCATGATCTGAATCGGCTGTTGCCAAAACTTTCTCTGGTCTTTTGTGCCGCCTCTTTGTCATGTCGGCGCCATCCTCTGTTTTTCGCCTCATGGCCGTATGTGTATGGCGTCCAGAGTCGCACACTTGCACGCAAATTCATTCATATACGGGAAAGCAAAGGCCTTGCCTTCAGCCCCTGAATGCATGCCACTAGGCAAATCCATCAGAGTTACCCGACTATTCTCCGGTTTCATGAAGATATCGTGCACTACAAAAACCTCACCGAGCCGGCCAACTTCCTTCCCTCGGTACAGCCATACAAACAAGTACGGTCGGTATTTGCAGCGACTGAGCCCACTTTGTCCTCACCGCCGATCTCGCAAATCATCACGTATACAACGCTGTTGCCGGGCGTGCTAAATTTTCGACCCTGTAGATCTCGTGTTCTTCACCATCTAATCGTGTAGGATGTAGTTTGTGCGTGTTACTGCAAGAATACCCGTGGTCATACTTTGACTGCCTTGTCCTACATGTAACCGAACAGCGCAAACAACATCCTCAACGGTTGCGCGCATTGCGAAAACAAAGCTGGCACGGTTTTAAGCAAAAAAGAGATCTCTTCACATACATTTCCCATCGAATATGTCTCCCCCTCCTTACGATTTCCTCCCGCTTGTACGCCGTACATTGCTTATCGGTGCTCGAGTATCGATTGGCGTGTTGGTGTTGGCTACTGTAGGTCACAATCAAGCTTCGAAAGGATATCAAATCAAACAGAACAAGAATCACGGCCGAGAAACTATCGTCAAGTAGACACACCACAAACTTGGAAAAGAAGTAGGTAAGCAGGTAAGCAGGTAGTCAACTGGCAGTCATATCAATCACATATGTATGTACTTGCTTTTCCCCCCAAGCCACCTTACTCACAGCTCTGTATCACATAAATGTACCGACGTAAGAATTTCCAAACAAGGCTTATCGTACGTAAGTGACGATAAGGAGACTCGGCGTGGGCGTGGGATAACACCGTATTTAAAGCAGCGAGACACATAAGCAGGTCCGTGGATAGGTGAAGGATTCTGATTTGATAGAGCAATGTAATGTTCCAGAATAAAGCAGCATTATATATGAGAGAAATAACATGGTAATTAACTACCAATGTCTTACTTTACACGGAAGTTACATGTAAATGATAACATTGACTATAAGTTAAAACCATCATGTTCAAGCGCTTCGTGCTCCGGCATGGAAAATCTTTCTCCCGATCCGGTAGTTCTATGTAAGCTTTTGCGGACCAGAACAACACCCTGCTCCCAAATTTTCGGCCAACATACGATAGCCATTCATGAGAACTCTACAGCTCTCGTGTACGTGACATTGACTTACATGCAGCTAAGCATCCAGGTGATCAACACGTCATACTGAATATTCTTACCCTTAATCGGAGAGAACGGATACTGCACTGGAGGATGCTCCGCTACACCCTGTCCGCTCTCCTTCAACTATAGCGATGCATGCATGCATGAGAGTCTTTCATTCATGACTTCTACGCTCTCTCTGTCTTTCCTGACTCTCCTATAATATGACGGGTCAGTTCAAGGCTCAAACTCACCATAAGGTTACCATCTCACAACCCTCAACCCTTCCTTCCCCTTCAACAGCATCAACGAACAAGAACAAAAGCATTTCAATTCCTTCAGCACAGCAGCAAATCAAAACCGAACCCGCAATTTGAAAAAATATCCTTCAGATTTGCAAGTTATGTTATATCTCTACCCTAAACCTCTCACCCAATCAATAATCAATTCCAACCTCTTGACCCCTATTCTGAATATCAAATTATTCTTCATCTTTCCGTACTCGTTCTTCATTTCCCTACAGCCAAGCATATATCCATCTACCTGATCTATTTTGTCTTCTTCCGAATAACCATGCTATTTTTGACTCGATGCCGTTTCTCTTGCGGGGAAAATTTCTCGTAAACTCGACTGCGTTGCTCAAGTGAACTGACTGATCGCCAAGAGAGAAAGAGGAAGATAGAGAAGAAGGAGGGGATAAAAGAGAAGAACAAGACGACAAGGCAGATCCAACTCGATATCCCAAGACGAAAAGAAATGGAAACGCAACGCAACGCTCCGCAATGCATGCACAGCAGAACTTTTCTCATTCCACCATCATTGGAAAGAGGAAGAACGCCCTCGCTATGCAACGCGCAGGACAATTCTAACCCGCCATCTGCGTCTAATACCCAAAATGCCGAATAACCTCCCTATTCAAGAAACTCCTCTCATTGAACCGCGCGATCTCCGGGTTCCCACTAACCGGATACCCCACACGATCCAATCCCCTCAATGTCACCTCCCTCCCCAACGTCCCCTCCCTTGCCGCCATCCTCGGAACCGGAAAACCATTCCTCCCCCCTCTCTTCAGCTCCCCCAAAGTTGGCCACTCCGCCTTCGCCTTCCCCTTTCTAGACCGATCCCAAATACTCTCCGCCCCCAATACCCCCCAAATCCCCTTCTGCTCTCCCCCTAACGCTTTATCCACCTCCACACGCACCCACTTCCGCTCCTCCTTCAGCTTCTTCACTTCCTCCAACAGCTCGATCCTCCTCTTCATTAGATGCTGCTGGTCGTATTTGCGCTCCTCGCGATGCCGCACCAGCTCTTCTTTACTGCGCGGGAAATAGGGACTCCGCGTTAAACCTAGGTGCTGCCCTTGGATCTTTAGCCTCTCGAATTGTCGCGATAGATCGTACTCGGCGCTGCGGTGCGTGAGCGATGTCCCGGCTGCAGTGGACATGGTCAAGGGGTGTGGGGAGGATGTGCTGGGTTGGCGGCGCGTGAGGGGAAGTGGGTGGATTTTCCGCGGATAGGTAGAAGTTGAAGTAGACGATGCTGCTGCTGCTGCCGCCGCCGCCGCCGCCGCGGCTTGCTCTGGTGTCTCGTTGAACCCGCCCGGTTTCCCTAGCAGCGATTCTTGCGCCCTGTGTTTCTGTATCGTGACGGGCATTCTATAGTGTCCAACACCAAGATTCGTCTTTTCCTGCTCATCTTCTCTGTGATCGTTCAAATGCCGACTTAGAATAGGCTGCTGGGTTTTTAACACGGGTGTAAGTGGTTGAAAGTTGAAATCCCGAATCGGTGGGAATTCGGCTGTGTTGCCGATAGCTGGAACTCGATGGTTGAGTGTTGCGGGTATGATGGGTATGTCGTCGAAGTTGGTCTCGCGATACCCTTCCGTCTCTCTCATCACGACGTAGTTTCGACGACGTGCTGCGCGGTTGGGTTTGCAACTGCTGCTGGTGCTGCTGGTGCTGGTACTGGTGCTGGCGCTGACGCGCGAGTATTTGTGGTTACTGGTTGTGCTTGTTTTAATGGCGAGAGAAGGTGTGTAATGGAGGTTTGAAAGTGGTGGTGTCATGGCTGTGAAAGGTGCTGATGAATATCACCGTAAGTGGGAATAGTTGTTTATTTGTTGTTCAGTTTCGTTCAAGTTCTGTCACTCGTAATGCTTGTTGCCAGTGTTATCTCTACAGTCTTGGTGTATTGTTCAGCCTAGACGGCGCAGCGTGCGTTGCAAAGCTCACGATTATGGAAGATCCAAGAGCTGGAAAGAAGATGCGTTGTCGTAAGGGAGCCGATCCGATAAAAGGTGGCAGTCGTTCAACCGACAAGCGATAAATCCGTCTCTTTTTTCGACCTCTTTCGCCTGTTTTGCTTGAATCGTAGTATATTACGCAACAAAGATCGAGTGTCCCCAAGCTCTTATCCTTCTGTCTTGTCAAAGTAAAGAATAAAAAGCAGAAAGAAAAAGCTTCCAATCCAGTGACGTATCAATCCCTAATCCTGCTACTACGGCAGTCACGTATCCTGTCGTTTCAAACGGGTGTATGTATCCCGCAGAGCGTGCTAGAGGAAGAAAGAAAGTAAGTGGCTGAAAATTCCCCTCTCCGTTGTGTCTATGGTTGCTCTTATACAGTGAATAGTGTATAGGTTCGGCCCGGTTGTGGTGGCGGTTGCAGTTGGTGTGTTTGAGAGGGTGAATATAGTTGACCTGGAGGAGGGAAAAAGAGAGAGATACCACTTCGAGCGTGTTGTGGCTAGTAGCATATAGAAGAGCTGCCCCAAACCACCCCCGCCGACCCAGTCTGACTGCTTTCTTTCACTTTCAACGCACTAGCTGCATATATATGTAATGAGGTGGTGCCAGAGAAGTTGACTACCGGGTCTTGGGAGTAATGTAATATAAGCGGTTTCGGTGGTTGGTTGGCGCGTGTTTCTGATTTTTATTGCTAGAATGCAAACGGTGGAAGATCAATATGGGCGTGAGGAGCGGGAAGCTTGCGGTTTGAAGTACATCCAGTTTTCCGAAAAGAGTAATGGTTATATTGTTGTTGTCTGGAAGCTACTGGGGCTTGGAGAGTAGATATACTTATATACTGGGATGGGGATGCAGAGATGGCAGAGATTCTTCGCATGGAGAAGAGAAAGAGGTGAATGTTCGAGGCAGGGTAAATCATTCAGTCAAGTTATGGTACGGCAGAGATGATGATGATGTCTATGCAGTCAAATAGTTCGACCGTATTATATCCAGTGCTTTCGATAGATAAAACTGCATGTTCGGCAAGTGACAATGAGTTGTTTAATGCTGGCGTGAATCAGTCCGTCTGAAGTCCTAAAACTGATCGTCTTGAATGAAGATACAAATGTATTGTTTATGAATGCTAATAAATTCGATAAGCTGCCTTCCATAGCCTTAGGGTATCATACCTCAACTCAACTCAACTCACTATCCTATTCTCGAAAATCTACACATAGCCCCACAGAGTATTCTTTCATAATATGCGTGGTCAAACATCCCATAACACATTTTACCATCTTAGCCGTTCGCCGGACCGGAGTCCAGAGTATGCATAGAGCTGCTGGAAGCATCTGTCGTTGACAGATTCGTAGATGTTGAGGAATATTCACCCGTATTCTCAGTGTGTTCTGATCCTTCCCCTTCCACGTCCACCACAATCCGTTTGTCTTTCCCGTTCCCATCTCCATGGTGCTTAGTCAAGTCAACATCATTCATCGTCGTATCGCCGTTAGCATCCAAATCTGAACGCTCGCCTGGAACAACTACCCTATCATCACTCGTTTCGGATCTTGACTCCACCTGACCATCCTCCCTACCCACTTCACCCTCTCTACCTCTTTCGCCTCCCTCCTCCTCCCCATCACTACTCCACTCACTCCCACTTCCACTAAAACTTCCCTCACCACTACCCAACAACCAATCGACCTCCTCCAAGACCGCAAATTCCCTCTCCAACACTTCCGCCCAATTCTGCACATTCCCCACCTCCATAATCTTCTTCTGCCCCTCCCTAACCACCTTTTCCAATTTATCATTCTCTTTTCCCAGCCCCTTAATCTCTTTCCTCAGCACATCTTCTTGTTTCGTTAATGCCGCGCTGTTAGAATGTAGCGTCTGAGCGCGCACTTGGAGGTCGCGCTCCGAGGGCGCGAGGATCTGTTGGAGTGTTGTTTGAAGGAAGGTGCGGGATTGGGCAAGTTGACGAAGCGACTCCGGGGAGGGATCGCTGGGGGCGGAGGAAGATGGTAGATTGGAGGAGGAGATGTGAGAAGTAGGGCGGCTAGAGGAAGAGATGGAGGAAGAGGGGCCAGGTTGCGGGGGAGGTGGGGCGACGGATGATGTGGACATTGTGATTAGGATTGCGATGTGCTTCTAGTGTGTGTATGGAAACGAAATAGGATTGGTAGTAAATAGATTATTTGGTATAGTGATGAAGATGCTGATGCTAGAATAAAGTATGATTTGTATTTGAATGTATAGAATAACAATCCAGATAGGGACGATGGTCTGAAGGTCCCCTTGAAGATTAACTGAATGTTGATATGCCGTTCTCAGGAAGCATCACGGGACTGATAAGAGAGAAATGCGGGGTCGGTAGTTAAATTTAGAGAGATTATATATAGTGAGTGCAACGATGAGCGCCCTATGGACTTGTTCTATCCTTACCAGCAAAAATCTTTGCGCCTGAAATTTTTCCAGAAGATCAGCAGTCATGGGAACTAGATAGATGTTCTTTTGCACAAATCATAAATTCGTTGTACAGCACTTATGATGTCGGGAGAGATATCTGCCAACCTATCCGCTTCACAACATGGAACATATCGGAAGGAACATCGAAAGAACTTTTGCTCTGGAATGGCTCGGATCTTAAAAGGCGAGATAGATAATTGAATAGCGGCCCGATGGTCGCTGTGATGTACCGCAAAGTGAACACGAATTGTATGTTCCTTTGAGACTGGTCGGCGGGGCCATGGCGGTTTAGCCACAGCATTTCCCTGGTCCTCTAAGGAGATATATGACATATCACGGTCGCATATAGATTTCAAATCGCTCTCATCCATATTCAAAACATAAAGAAGTACCTTATCGCTAGAAATGGTAAGTTCGCAAATGAAGGGAAGAGTACTAAGGTGGAAAGCCAATATCGTTCGCTTAATATGATCTAGCAGGGGATCGCTCACATTGTGCAGTTCGGCATCACTTTCAATCAATCTACACACCATGCATCATCACTAACGTCTACACATTGTGCAAATAGAAGGGTGTATTCATATTGCTTTTTGAATTTATCATAGCCTAATGATGAGAACCGTTTCTTTCATCATTCCATAGAATAAGGAACTCCATGCCATGATTCCCAGTGAAATACAACCCATACCATAATCCCACAGCATTTGATCTACTTGCGCAATTGGCGTTGGTAGAAAGCAAGCTCCTCACCCTCCAAGATATAACCATCACAACGTCCACTCTGTCCTGGTCTGGACGAGACAACGGCGTAAAGACGACCAGCCTCGAACTGCTTCTCCAAAGCAGGGTCAACCTTTCCTACAGCAGTGAATCTCTGGTGGTGCTTCTTCTCAACAGACTTGCTCTTCTTCTTGTCTGGCTCCTCAACGGCTTGTCCGGCCTTTTGTTGACGTCTACGACCTAAGTTTTGACCGTAGTGTGCTTCGTACCATTGTCTGAATGGGGCGGCATCGACTTGAACGACGGCGGATTTGGTGAGTGTGTTGGTTCTGACAAGTTCGTTGTTGGAAGGATGGAAAGATACACCAATCACACGGACCTTACGGGCAATACCCTCAGATGCCCATGAGTAGTTGCCGGCTTCGAGACGAAGGGCACGGAATTTTCGGTTACCACCACGGGTACGGACAAGATGGATTCTCTTTGTGCCAATACGGGTGTTGGCTTCTTGTCGTCCGGCTTCGAAAGCGCGCTTCTTCCCTGTAAAATTCTTAGTTTTCAGGTTGGAACATATATCAGTAAAGATATATGGGCTTTCTACTACGCACGGTAATGGGCTCGCTTGGCACCAGAGGCGGAGCGCTTGTGTCTGCTGTCACGGCTGATACCCATGATTGCTGATTCTGCGGTATGCAAATACGTTAGCCATATGGTCTTTAGTTGGGCAAGGATGAATTGAAAGGTCCCAAAACGCAAGATCCGAAAGTCGATGCGCAACCAGAATATATCGCAGATAGAAGTAGACGTTATGCAACAGAATGGTAGGTATATGGGTATGAACGCCGTCGAAGAATGCCTCGAATTGATTCAATATCGTTGACGATCCAAACACTTTTCACTCCATCTGCTACTTGTCCACCCCTTCTCGCAAGGTATTCAGGTTCCAATCGCGTATTCTGAAATTGACCGTTGTGAAGAAAGGAAATATTTGCGGAGGTACTGACCTGATGATTCGAAATTTCACCAGTACAATCGTTGTCGTTGTCGAAGAGTTTGTCGTGAGAGGGTTGAAAAGTTCGCAATGGGAACTTTACAAAATGAAAAATCGTGGTGTGCGAGGCACTAGTTCTCACGCTAAAGTAAGCGAGTTTGGGGCCACCATATCACGTGATACTGTTTGAGCTCTGACCTTAACACTAAGTTAAAAGGTACCTCCAACGGCAAACAACTACTTGTGGATGCATCAATTCTAGACAGCTCTAGACAGTTCATTACAATTGATAGCTTTCATTTGGGATTGGTTGGTATACAGTTCCGCATTTCAACCAGCCAGGTCGAAATCGCTTCACTATATGACCATTTTCCACGGCATCTTACCTGCGCCCCGCAAATCGCCTTGAGACTATGAACATGTGCTAGAGGTTAATACAGCTACGCAAACGGCGCTGGTGGATATATAGACTTTAGTAGAAATAAGGGGATTCTGTCTATACAAGAAAATCGTATATATAGATGGAGGAAATGCACATGACGCTCCGCTGGCTCTCCGAGGGCCACTGCCGTGGAGGCAGACTAAGACTTCACAACTAAAAGTCAGATTGTTCGGCTTACAGGCTGGGGATACAGGCTGGGGAAATAATTTGAACGACACAATGTCGGCCCTTGATTGGGATATGGAACCAGACCGTCTTTTCCCTGCATTATTCTCTTAAGTTGCTATGGTAGTTAAGTATTAGTTTCAATTCGCTTGTATATTGATACTGGTATTTTCTTTAGGTATATCACAGGCATAGAGACGCAGTGCCGCTGAGTCAAAAGACATCTAGTATTTAATGATGTTACTTAGCAGATCATAAATGGGGAATAAACTTCTGGGAAGAAAGACTGTTGATTCTCCTAAAAGGCGCCCGCTCTATCGGTCTAGAACTGTCTGATAAAAAACTTCTGAGGCTCTTCCTCTAGGCGCTTGTCTGCTCAACTGGTGCTTCCATCAAAGTTACTAGATCTCCATACGCATTCACAAGCTCCTCCTTCTTCGTCTCCTCCCACAACGCCAAAGTCTTTTCTCCCAATACCCCTTCGATGGCCCTATACACATCCTCCCTCTCCTCGCCGCCGAATTTCAACTCAGGACTACTCTCCACAACCCTTAACTTCATTCCTTTCAATGTCTCGTTCAGATTCTTATTCGCCATCTGCGCTCCATGAATTCCATACGTCACAATCAAGACCGGCTTGCCGATCCACTCATTATACAAATAATCAATAGCATTCTTCAACCCGCCTGGAATACCATAGTTGTACTCCGCGGAGACGAGGACGTATGCGTCGTATTTGGCAATCTCAGCCGACCACGCCTTAGAATGGGGGTTGTTGAATTGAGCTTTTAAGGGTACCATGGCTGGTATGGCTATTTCATCGAAGACGGGGAGGTTGAATGAAGCGATGTCGACGATGTAGAGCTCTGGAGCCGGTGTGACTTTGGATTCGAGGAAGGTTTTGTGAACAAAGTCGACGACTTTGGAACCGATGCGAAGAGGCCGGGTGCTGCCGATGATGATTGCAACTTTTTTGGCTGCCATGATGAAAGGGGTTTTTGATGAGTGATGAATAGAAGGCAAACTCTTTGAATTGGAGTCTTTGTATTGAGTTGATGTTGTCGAATTCTATCTCAACGGCGACATTGCCTGCTCTTTATATCCTCGCCTTCCTGTCATCACGTAAAGAAAACCCCTGCTCGCTCCTAGAATTTGTCAGATTATGGCTAAGCTTAGCAGTTCAGTGATATTGCTTTTCAATCAGTAATTTCACACAAGTCAAGTCACCAACGTTTGTACTCTTGTACAGGCCGGATTCAATCACAGCCGAATTGGTGGTTAATTATGGTTATTTCTCGGGTGCAAGGGGTTCCGTAATGTTCGTTAATTAGCGCTTTGACGTCCAGCCACCGGTCACCTCCCGCATGACAGATACATCTACAACAGCGCGACCATATAGCACAAGGAGTTCCATCTTATTAAAGATGTGGAATGAAATCAAATCGATTCTAGCATGGCTTGTCGACCTTTATTTTCTCACGTATATGGAAATGATGGCTAAACTGAGCTCGCCTTGTCACCATCGATCGTTGCCACCGCATTCATCTCGAGATGCTGCCACAGGGTGAACTCGGCGATCATACACCCGTCGGCAATCTGGTCACTCATCAACTCAACGAGCTCCTCAGGCCGGACGGGCGAGGGAAAGTTGACATCTGAATAATCGATAATTACGTCTGGCGCAAAGACCTTGGACCACTGCTGCATCATGTCGGCCAAATCAAGCATCGGCTGGTGGAAGTCCTGCCCAAAATCGTACGCTAAATGACATCTTGAACCTCTGTGCAGTCAAGCAGGTACTGGATTTTCGATTTTGGGCTCATACTGAGGGAGCTTTTCGTCAAGCTACTTTAATACTATTTGAGAAGCTCTTTAAAGCTAATCTAATCCTTACTGCAAACTGCTCAATCGCTGAAGCCCGAGCAAGAGGATTAGAAGAATCAACTGAAAGGCAGCGCGAATACAGCAAAATAGCGGTGCAAAAGAGGCTTACGAACCCTAAGCCCTCCGACGCTGCAGACTTCATGGATTCTATGCCCCGATGTTGCGGAGAGAAAGATTGGCCAAGTGATAAAGAGCTAGAAGCAAATACCAGTATTCTTATTATCGCTGGCAGCGAAACTACCGCTACTTTGTTGTCAGGTGCGACCTTCTTGCTTCTGAAGAACCCAGCTGCGATGAAAAACTTGACGGATGAAGTACGCTCGGTCATACAAACTGAAGAGGATATTACTTTTGCAAACGCGACTGCAAACCTCTTGTACATGTTAGCCTGTCTTCAAGAGGCCCTTCGAAGATATCTACCACTTCCTACTAGATTGCAACGAGCTACTACTTCGACCACAATGATTTTGGGCTATAAGGTCCCTCCAAATGTAAGATCGGAAGTATATCGTCGTTCCACAAAAAGTAGCTAACAATCCCCAAAGACCAAGGTAGCTGTTCATCAATCCGCAGCGTATTATTCGTCTCTCAATTTCCACAAGCCCGAGTGCTATATCCCAGAGCGCTGGCTCCCAGCAGCGAAAGACGATCCACAATCGCCCTTCTTCAACGATAGCCGTGATGTTTTGCAGCCATTCTCTACCGGACCACGTAACTGCATCGGGCAAAATCTAGCCTATACCGAGATGCGCGTCATTCTGGCTCGGATCATCTGGAATTTCGACCTCGAATCATGTCCTGGAGCTCAGGCGTGGGACGACCAGAAATCATACATTGTGTGGGAGAAGCGCCCGCTGATGTGCAAGTTGACACCGAGGGCAAGGTGACAGGTTTGTATGGCCAATGTACCACATCCATCTCATGGACAATGTCAGGAGAATAAATGGCCCGTGCCTTCCAAACGTCACATGCCCATAGACCGAGTGTCCCGCTCTACTATATTCTTAAAAAAGCAGATGCTGATACTTTCTGCATTGCTGTAGGAAAATATGAAATTTAAAAACTGATGGTATTTTCGCGCATGTTGTAAGGTCGAGAGGAACCATTGTTCGTGAAAAATGGTATATAAAGTCTCTCTAATTGTGATGTTTCGCACTCAAAATAGCCACGCACCCGAAATGCCCCAGTTCTGGTGTTCTAGAATAATTGATTGTCAATTATTGTTTAAGCAG
This sequence comes from Clarireedia monteithiana, assembly GCA_026226035.1. Taxonomy (NCBI): domain Eukaryota; kingdom Fungi; phylum Ascomycota; class Leotiomycetes; order Helotiales; family Rutstroemiaceae; genus Clarireedia; species Clarireedia monteithiana. Next base: position 15,994 of record JANHAD010000298.1, read on the forward strand.
AGCCCACCACTGGTACTCACTGGTACTCAACGTGTACTCACTTGAGATAGCACTGGTATCAATGTTTCGAGCCCCAAAGTCCTCCTACTTCTTGATTTGTCGATGCCAAGACGATAGATACTCCATGCTCAGAAGACTTTTCTGAAGAAGCACTTGGGTCGGGAATTGACAGATGCATCACCAAAGTTTGGCAATAGCCTCAAGTATTTTCTCATCGTTAATAAATAGACGCAAGTAAATCTCGTCAAGTACTGTACTTGAAGGCGTTTCCTTTTTGGTGAAACCGACTTGATTGAGATATATTGATTCGATAATAAATTGTAAACTAATTCGATAGGAAATTATAATTATCTGAATCAAGAGTGTTTAACACATGTAGAATGTTTCGTGTAATTTGGTGATGGCCGGCCAGAACCACCGACGAGATGGAAAGGGATACTGTGAGGAGGGATGGGCGCATTTCATTCGAATTCCAACTCCACCGGATATCGCGGGCGATATTTGGGACGAACTCTTCTTCGTATGCAGCCACAGTCGCAGCCCTCGGACCATCTCTCCAAACAAGAACCGCTACACGAAACAAAACATCTCCCCATCTGTGCTCTACAACCGATATACCGACACATACATAGTAATAGCCGCGCAGCTTTCCTTGCTCGACCGACCTTAAAATAAACCATCCTCCAATCCTACTCTACTACACACAAACACGACTCAGTAGGTAGTACTGCGCTCCTAAGCCCCACTCGTTTGTTGCTCCGACCCCCTGACCACTGTCGGTTGAGGTTTTCCGCTGTAAGCTGTAAGGACAGTACAGTACGGTTGAGTTACAATGCCCATAGAACTAATCCAGCAAATCGGTAGCACACCTCGCCCCAGCATTTCCCCTTTGCATCACCCACCTGTAGAAAGACGAAAGCGGTTCAGCGCTTATACTGTCGATGCCTCCAATACCAATAAGTATCTTTCTTGTGTTTCATAAATAACTCGGCGCTTGCACATGCTTCCCGGGGGTGGGTGGAGCAGCTGCGCCTTGCGAAACAGTGTGGTGTTTCGAGCGAGGGGAAAGAGGGGGGGGATGGGGATGGGTATATGAAGAGGAGGTGCAGTACGTACCATGTGAAAAGGAAGAGGAGTCTATCTCTGTGCAGTGTTTTGGAGTTCCGTTATTAACCTTCAAGTTACTGTATTTATTTTCTCGTTTCTCGTTTCTTTCTCTTCGACGTTGATAGTTCATCCTTTCTCCTTCCTTCCTTCTATCCTGTGTATGATATATCCCTCGCCGTGTATTGAGTTCACGTCCAACGAAAGGATAATTGTTGGCTTCTTTTTCGACTGCATCTATCTTTCTGGAATATTTAGGAAGTGAGAGTATTCAGTTGTATTATATACTTTATTTGGATTTGTACAACGAACCGGAAGAGAAGGGAGAGAGTCGAAGACAAAATGTACACACTCATCTCCTCACTCACACTTCTTGGCGGCATCATCGGCTCTGCCTCCGCTCACCCTACACAATCGATTCTCACAACACAACCAGATGGTAAATACCTCTCTCTCTATTTTCAAATTCCCAACTAACAACCTTCCAGAATCCCTAAACTCCATCTCCGACCTCTACACACCCCACCGTTCCCAATCCGGAACCCTTTCCTTTATCTCCCCCCAAAACCTCGGCATCTCCATCCCCTTCACCACCTCCTCGACCTGTCCCGCCATCAACCTAGACTGGTCATGCATCTCCCACGATCTGCTCACTCATCTCTTAAAACTATATCCCAGCGGTCCAACAAGCAGTCCCTACTACACCATCCAGCATCATAGTTCATCATCATCCGGATCCCGGGATTCCGACCCCTCATCACATGACCCATCGGACACGATCCTCATCTCCGAAACCGTCGTGCTCCCGACATCGCACGCGGATGTCTCTTTCCGCAGCACTCTCCACCTCTCGATATCCACCGGCGACAGCGACGCGGTCAGCGTGGAACGCATTGGGACGGAAGACTGGCGATTGCTTATGGGGCTCCTGCTTTCCGCCAACGAAGCGGCGGTTGCGGAGACGCGAGGAGAACGATTTGGAAAGCTGAGGATCGCCGGTGTGATGCCTTTGGTTGGGGCACCCGGGAAGAGAGAGAGGAGGAGGTATGCACCCAGTGATATCGTGTTTCCCTATTTTGTGGACGCGAAAAAGAATCTGAATGAAGAGGAGGAGGAAGTGGAAGAGATGCAGGAGGAAAGAGAGGGAAAGAAGGGATTGAAGTGGAGCGCGGAGTGGTTTTACTATGGGGTGGTGAAGGGAGCAGATGGGGCGGAGAAAGTGGTTGAGTGTGGAGCGATGCCAGATGTACCGATGTGGGTTGAGGACGAAGAACGGAAGAAGCATGGAGTAGATTATGCGGAGATTGATGAACAGGATTGGAAAATCGATCTGTAGATTGGGTTGGTTTTTTTTATTGTATATTTTTGCGAGGAAAGCGAAGGCGTATATGCATTGTACATTCACAGCATGGTTTGGGTTTGGATATGTACGGATAGTACAAGGGTAAAAGTAAATGAAGCATATAAATTTTATAAAATACAATCTTCTGAAACCACCCTCCCTTAAAACACCTCTCAACCGTCGCGGTCACCTCTCTACCCACACCACAGCATAATGACAACCTAATCAGCATCCCTGAGAAGCAACACTTAGTTCCTTGATTCTCCTCTCCAACTCCGGGACTGCTCTCAGGTACCCTTCCAACTCTTCTCTCTCATCCTCCAACTTCAATCTCGTCTCCGCATCTAACTTGGTAAAGATGTATTTTCCCTGCCCATCAAATTGCAAAATCCTACTATGATATTTCCACAAACTTCTCCTGTGGCTTACAGTCATGAGAGTAATCCCGAGGCTCTTCGCATGGTCGTACATGATTTTTTCCATCTCCAATGTAACACTACTCGTGCATTCATCAAGAATAGCATATTTGGGACGATTGTAGAAGAGACGAGCCATAGCAACACGTTGTTGTAGACCACCTGATAGCACATCTCTCCATTCAGCTTCGGCATCCCATCCATTAGGGAAAGAGGTCACGAGATGGTCCAGGTCAAGGATTTTAAGAATGGAGAGAAGATCGGCGTCGGTAATTCCTTTGCTGCGCATAGTACGGAGAGAGTCAGGGTAGATGATTTGTTGGCGAAGAGAACCGGCCGAGAGATAGGGTCGTTGTGGAACGTAAAATACTTGAGTAAGTGAAGGCTTGCGGACCGTGCCGCCATAGACGGGCCAAAGCCCGCCGAGAATGCGGAAGAGTGAAGATTTACCACATCCGTTAGGTCCAACGACTAACACGTGGTCGCCCCGTTTCATTGAGAAAGAGAGAGAACGAACAAGGATGCTGCCCCCAGGTGTGATAATAGGTCTACGGCTGTTAGTATAGCAAGAAATAGGAATTGTCTCAAACTTACACATCAATGAACTCAATATCATCGCTTTCGATGACAGTACCTCTGCCCCTCATTAATTCCAACTGTTCGCCAGCATTGTCATCGGAAACTAGAGTCTTTTCAAATCTGCCAGCCTTGATCTCGTCCATGACTTCTAGCAAAGTTGCAACTCGTGAAGTGTACCCGGCTAATTCGGTGACTTCCTTATATGAGAACATAACCCGACCAAATGCATCCGAGCTAGAAAGTAAAAGTCTTCGGTTTGTGACGAAACTCTCTGTGCGGTCGCCCATGGTGACGGCTGTTGCGCCAGGTACTTTGAAGAACACTGGAACACTGCAAAGGATAAGTCCTAAAGCACCCCAGACATATTTTATCACAAAGTCCTATGAATGTTAGTTTTCTCAGACAATCAAGAGTAGAATAACCTACCTCCATGACTCCATGCGTAAACCTCCTTCTCAGGATGTCTTGAAGTTTGTTAGCCATCATTCCGTGGAGGAACGGATTTAGGAATACTCACAATTTACATGTTTAATGAGAGTAAAGTATCCCTTGTCGAGCGTATCCTTCTCCGCCTCATGACCATTATAAAGCGCAACTTCTTCGCTATAGTCTATCAACCTTGAATGTTGAAATCGGAATTCTCCTTCTAATCGCGCCTCATCTGCAACGTATTTGCCGAAGGGAGGTGTCAATGCCCGCATGACATTTGCTGATAATTGTACCAAAAGTGACATGAAAAGTAGGCCTTCACCACCAACACTCTTGGACAGGGAATAATTGTAAATAGCCATATCTAATGCTGGTTTCGCAAGGTTTCCATATAGTTCTGCTAAGCTGTTCGCGAATTTCGAGACGTCCACGGTTATCAATTGATCGGCATTCTTTATTCGATCGTCGAGCGCAGAGAGGGAGTAGAATGTCATATTCGAAAGATATCTATCGTGAATGTAGTTCGTTAATCTTGTGCGGTATTGAAGAGCGAGTTTGCATTGATGATATGAAAGCTATAGATAATTATTAGTGGCTATTGGGCTTGAGGGAAGTGAGCAGCACATACCATAGAGTTGGTGAAGGTCGCGGGCACCGCAATCAACATCCACCAGACAATTCCGATCAGGAAATCCTTCCCTTTTCCTCGAACCAAGCTCGAAACAAGCGCGCCATCCATCGCTGCGACCTTCAAACTGATCAACGTTCTAATCACCAGGAAAATGCTATGACTGACGAGTAGTCGCATTTCCTTGCTTCTCCAACCTGGTATACATATTCTCAGTAATCGGAACAGGTTTTTGAAGAACTCTCTATTCAGTTCGACTTTTTTTCTTTGTGGAGCCTGTGAAGCATTGCTGAGAGATGTTGGGCCTTTACGTCGCACTTCAGCTTGTCGGATTGCCGCGGCTTTCTGCTCGGAGATGGCAGATCGTATGCGGTTGAGCAAGGCGAAGAAAAGCGTAAGGTAGACCGTTCGAGAGATCTTGGTTCGGTGTTTGAGGTAGAGAGAGGTCAGATCAGAGATGATACCCTTGATTGTTCGGTCGTGGGAGAGTAAGTCGAGTTTCGATTGTGCAGCCATGGCGATTATGGTTTGTAGACTGCGGGGATGATGATGCTCATCAGAACTGGTTTCGCAGCATTAATTCCTTCATGAGCAGTGAGAGATTCTCTCAGTCCATCTGAAAAATCGAGTCTCAACATGTGCTTGAGAAATTATTGTTGTTGTGGTTCAAATGCAGAGTTTCCATTTCCATTGTTGCATCGAAGACCGTTCATTTGATGGTTCCTCGGCGTATCTTCACATGCTAGTTCTAACTAGGTTCTATCCGCGGAACCTTGGAGATGGAAATCTGGGGTAAATCATTTAGCCTTACATAGCGTCCACGTGACAGTTTGTAGTAAACTTGTAGTAAAATACTCTGAACGTTGCAATGGATTCTCTTAAATTAATTGGATAATAGTTTGAAAAGTGTATTCATATGCATGCTACACGTAATGGCTCCAAGTAATGATTCCAATAAAAGCTGGGTGTGCAGATTAAGAAGACCCCGAATATTTTCCCTCGGCGCTTCCACGATTCGACCGCGCTATGATTCCAGTTCCAGGGCTCCGTCGATGATCTTCCAAATTCTACATCTATTGCGAAAACCGAAAGGAACACCTACCGACATCACTTCCTCACTACTTATATAGTTATCTGCACGGGATAACTGGTGCGCAAGTCGTTTCCAATCCCACCTTGTGGATTTTCCCGGCTCGAGTTCGCTCGCCACTACCTCCCGCAGTTGTGCATTTTTTGCTGCGCATGCTGCAATATCGAGGTCCCAAACATATGGTATAAGGGAGTACTGAATCAATCTTTCGTACCAGAACTGTGGGTCGAGAGGAATCATGGAGGCGAGCTTTCTGCAAGACAGTCTAAGAGCGAAGATGGATGAAATAGAAAGATTGGAGGCAATTCGTCGTACAATTTCCACCGGGACGTCTTGAAGGTATGCCTCGCTTTTCTGGAACATGACGGGCTCTTCCTCGGAAGGAGAGCTTGTCCCTTCAGCTATCACTCTAGGCTTAACAGCATAGCTTTGAGTATCTTGAGGCGAAATCGGCGAGAGAAGGCCAAGAACAAACGTTGTGAGCCGTGGTACTTGGAGAGGATCGGCGCAAAGCCACTGCAGTCTGTGAGTATTCAACCAGATCAGGCTTTGTCATACCTTTTCCACTCACCTCATGGCCATGTGCGCCAACCCAGCCATTGTAGTCTTGGAACTCCCGTGCGCCAAAGAAGTCATGTTCCCACTCAAGTCCATAATATCCATAATCTTGCCGTAAACGAGGATTTGAACTTCTCTGTCCCTGGGTTTCCATCATCATAGAGTATCTCTTGCAAAGCGCATTCCAGAATGTTTCCAGGGTGATTGGGTTCGCCGACATAGGTGTCTGGGCGTTCTTGAATCGTAGCGCACGATTCACGAGCTCTAGACAGGCGTCGTGAATAGGAAAAAGAACATCACCATTGGAGTCGGCATGCATGACACGGTAGGTGCGACAATCTAACCCGCAAAAGAAGCCTTCGGTTGTCGTTGTCGCATTTCCCGAAACGAAGAAGCCTTCGATGCCTGAGTAATTCTCAGGAAGATCACTGATCTCTCTTAGTATCAAATATGAGGGATAATGAGGCAGCCTTACGGATAGTATTCGACATCTTCGCAAAAACGCTGAATACACCTCGTTTTTCCTATAAGTCGAAAATTGCTCAGCCACTCAGGGAAGTTAGTACTTGTTCGACTAACTCTTGAACAGGGTCTATGGCTCTCCAATCCACCACAGCCATGTCACAATTGCTTTTATACACCAAAATCCATTCTTAGAATTGTTCGGAGATGGGCATTTGAGTACCATCAACCTCACCGCCAGTGACAAGCACTAATCGCAATAACTCACCTCACGACTTCTCTCGGGCAGAGTAGATTCCCAATAGCCCTGAAGAATTTCACCCTCCTCCACAAACTGGAAACTGTCATCGAGTGGACATCCACACACCGGACAGTAGATACAGGGATCGCCCATAATGCCAAGCTACAGGCACTTTTTAGGTAGGTGCATATGAAGAATGTTGAGAGAGAAATGTTCTGGTGAGTAATCGCAGTTTGTTATATTTTGAAAGGATCGAAAGGAAGCAATCCTTTATGTTGGACTGAGTTAATAATCATACCTGTGGATCATAAGATACCCGTTCACTGCCGGAATTAACGTCTTATTTGGGTGCACTGCTGTACCTGTAAGATGTTTATGTCAGCCCTAACTGTAACTTAACCTATTTTTGGGCCGCCACCACCCCCCTTTCTCTACGCCCTCGCTTTGCGGCTCTCGCCCCCATCTCATGGAAATTGTATCAGAGTGATTCAAGGATGTGCTCTGTGACCTGGATGGTTCGCTTCGCTCCAAGTAATATCGGACGAATTCCGTCAGCATCTTCAGTCAGCCATCGACCTCGCATCCTGTCTACCAAGACCCATTGGCTTTCTCAGGAGTACTATGCTAATCTTCACAGCCGAATTTAGCTGTCACAAAACACACTCTGGTTGCAAGCAAATTGTCGTATCCAAAAATGGCAAGGTCCACTACGATACAGCTTTCTGTACAACTCATTTTCTTCTAACAGTAATCCAGTGTTACAATTTCTTCCTTGCCCACGTAAACTCATCCATCGCTGCTCACCCACAATCACGATTATCTCCCTCCCGATGAACACGAAATCTAATCTGAGGCTCCTGTTCGAATCCTTAGATATCATGCGTTCTCGAGTCATTATTTATATGACTTCTTGTGTTTGTCAAAGAATGCTCCAACCCATCCACATTCTTTTCAATTTCCTAGTTCAACCCATTGCAATTTCGCAATCATTCACTCTTTTGCCATAATGGTGCACTTGATCAAGCTCTCATTGTTGCTTTCCATTCTTTCCACCTACGAGGCTAGTGGTCTCGTTTCCGCTGCTCTCTCTCCTACACCCACGAATGGTACCCCAGTATCTTCCACAAGCCAAATCGGTACAGGCAGTTCTTCAACCTCGACCAGTCTTACTTGTGCGAAGTTCAATGTTCCCACGGCAGATGATCCCGAGGAAGATGGTACATATGTCGATGGCAACAGCTTGAAAAGACGTTCAGTAGCTGGGCGCATCAAGCTTGAAGCGAGAGCACGACCTGGGCCAACTTCTTTCGGAACCTGCAAGGTTCCAGCCGGTTTTAGCAAGCTCACAATCCCTGGTATTCCTACTGTTGACCAAGTTTTCGGCAAAGAAAGCAGTGCCCAGCCTACTGACCTGCCCCTCCTTGCTGGAGTTGCTCGCTACTATGATCGCGAGGTTAGTTGTGACGGTACCACCAAGCTGAAGAAGCGCTCAGCTAGCGAATTAACTGCCGCTGATATCAGTGGTTATAGTATGGACCACGTATGTAAGTAACTTACTCGCCCTTGTGCGATACCATTGAGGTCAAAACTTAACTAACATAATCCAGGGGAGCTCAAATTCTTGTTGGAGTTTTTCAAGACCATCACGCCCCCAGTCTCAAATGCCGTTTTCACCGATTGCAACAACTTCAATGAGGTCTTCTTCCCTAATACTTGCAACAACATCATGCAACAGATTTATGACCAAGTTCCTACAAACACGGATAAAGCTAATCGTAAACAAATCGAGTTTGCTGCCATGTTGAAGGATTTGAACAACAAGAAGGGAGTGGTAAGACTTACAAATTGTGATCTAGTCCAACTACGCTAAATCTGTGCAGATTTTCAAACCAAATGAATTCACCAATACTTTCTGGAGAGGTAAAAATTTGCCCGCTGGCGACATTAATGCCTGGATCGTTGTTCTCCAAGATGTTGGACTCGCAATGGAGGTCTGCAAAGACCCAGACGTGGTACCCCTCTTCGACAAAACCAACAGGCGCATGTACGATGTATTGTAAGTCTTTTCTAGGTCCTCGCTACCCCTTGAGTTTGCTACTTCATAAATACTTGCCATCATCATCATGACCATCACCTGTTAGAGGTTTCATGGATGGATGTACAACAGTGTATCACTGAGATAGCGTGCCACTACTATTTATCTTGGGATAAACAAGCTAATGAAGAGCAGCAAGGGAATAGACAGCATGATCAAAACCAAGAATATCAACCTAAAGAACAAAAGTTTCAGCTTCGCTAGTGCCTACCAGAGCTGGATAAACAGCTTCCTTACACAGCAAGCCGACCAAACGTGGTCATTTGTCAACCAACTAATGACCGATACGCAAACCGCAATTGAAGCTTTACCCGCTGGTGACACAAACAAGGCGCAGTACCAGACTTGGCTCGATAACTTCAAGAATGGTGATTTCGGTAAAAAGAGTCATTATTCATTCACGTTCGATACCACCCTAAGCACTGGATCTACCGGTGGCATCACTTTCGCAAGATCGCTCTTTGCCAGACAGGATTCTTGTGTTCGTCCCAGCAGTGCATCAGTTCGTCCCAGCAGCGCATCAGTTCGTCCCAGCAGCGCATCAGTCAGAGCCAGTTCGATGACTTCTCGTCCTTTAAGCTCGCATACTGCCATTTCATCTGGCATGTCTTCTCGCCTTCAGAGTTCTGGCTCTGTTACCTCTAGTGGTCTAAGTTCGCGAACTTCATTGATATCGGGTTCGCAAACTTCGGTTCCCCTGACTTCAGGTGTCTCTTCGGGCGTTGTTTCCAGCTCGTCAACATCGGCTTCTGCTTCGCGCACTTCGGTACCACTGAGCTCACAAACGTCCCTATCTTCAACATCGCAGGCTTCAGTCACGTCGAGCGCCACTTCAGTCTCCTCGCGCACTTCGGTAGTTTCTAGCTCCACACAGTCATCGAGTTCGAGTTCCAGTTCCAGCTCCAGCTCCAGCTCCAGCTCCATCAAAACAACGGCCATCCTAACCACCTCGACATCCTCTCTTACCACCTCTACATCAACCTCATCGACGCCGACGAGCACCACCTCGACCAAGGCCGCGCCTACCACCACTACAACTCCACCAAAAACGACCGTCGCTCCCACGACTACCACAAAGGCCGCTACAACCAAGAAGGTTACTACTAAACGCCATTAAGTTGATGACGCTGAGTGAGGTATGCAAAGAAGCATAGAGGCGAAGTAGAGGTGATGAAAGTCGGGTAGGGATTTACGATATGGTTTTTGTATTATGAAAGAATAGGGTGCGCAGTTTGAATTTGGATTGGATTGGATTGGATTGATGGGTTTGACTGCTGGTTTGTAATTTAAACACCTTTTGTGTTGTATTTTTAGGCAATTTTTGAGTCAGTCTTGTGACATTCAAGTCCTGTGATTGTTTAAAGTACCGTGTAGGATCTTGATGTGATATCTACCGTGATAGCGGAGTAGTTCATAGCTGTGTGGCTCGACTTCAAGAGACGTTTATTGGTAGAATAGTTTGCCATTTGCCATTCTCTCAATAGATCTCTTTCCTTAACGTCACCCCACGTATTCCGATAGAAAAGAAAAAGAAAAAGAAAAATCATATCATCTCTATCGGCCATGATGAATTGTGAAATCTAACTTGCATAACACACTTTAAGTCGAATCAAAACCATTACGGTAGTGGTGTCAAGAACTTCTGCACTCTTGGATCGAGATAACCAATTTTCAACAACATCTGAGGATCTTCATGGCCTCTAATGGCATTGCCCTTACTGTCATTCTCTGTAGGCAGCGGCTTACTAGGGTCAGGCGAGGGCCCAAGATATGAGCTCCCCGCTACATTGTTTACCTTAATTTTCTGCTTTAGACGATCGAACAACCGCTGATAAGTAATCTTCATGCCCAGCATGTTCATCTCCTCCAAGTACACCAGGAGAGAATTCAACCATGGATCAAGATTGTCTGGTAAGAACGAATGGAGTTGATTCTCGGCTACAGAGGCCAGTAGAAGGCCATGTGTGGGTTCGCGGAAGAGGTCTAGCATGCCACCGCCGTAACATGCCTGCGTCCATACTGTCAAATTACACTTCGGATATAATTTTGCTTGGACCGTTGACGCAACCCAATCGTCTATGATTCAGCCTTTCTTCCTGTAAACGTCCTTGCTATTGGAGTTGGGTCCAAGGCACCAGACGCTTTGACTGTTCGCCATGGTCCTCCAGCTATAACATCTACTTTCGTTCCCAAGCTTGTCGACGTCCCTAATGGTGCTGGCTATACCTTCGCATTCTGTACCACTTGACCGAACGATCACAACTTACATCAGATGAAGATCGCGTTGCTCGATAACGAATGCTACGAGCAAGTACAAACATATATTTGGACGTTTTGGTCGAATTATCAGTTCCCCGCACATATTGACACCACCAATCTAGCGATCCATACTCCGCTGTAGTTGATAGCAACATGGTACATGTTGTCTATCGTAGGGCCAGTAGTCAGATCTTCCACTTCTGGTTCGAGTTGGATGGCTGTGGTCTCCCAAAAACTAGTGGAGACAACCAGATAGAGCCCAAAGATCACAAAGAGATTGTCGCAAATAACTCGTCCCGTGGCCCACAAATGGCTTCGTGGGGAGATTATCTATACATCTTGCAAAATGTTGACAGAACCGTATCGCATGCTTTCGCCAAGAGAGAGGAAGCCGCAGCGACGTGAACTGTTGCTGGAATACTGGGAGGTGTTAGTGTTCACGGGGAGTTGTCGTTGTATGGCTTTTGGCGTAGCTTCCAGTCCTCAAGTGTGACCGACTTGAAGGAAATGTACATACTTCGTAGCAATACTCGACATATATCAACAGTGTGCTTAAAGATATGGGTCGACCATTACGATTTGCAGTTATTAGTGATGATTTGCAATCCTTAAGCAGCTTCTGAATACTAGCAGTCTGCTCGTCAACTATAGTCCCCATTGCTTGCTGACACAGGTCGTATGACAGGTCTCAGCCGTCCGCTACGTTTCGGACAATGCCTCAGATAGTGCTTCACTCAAGCTCCTCACAGAATATCAGTCACCAGAAGAAAACTAACAGGTATATAGAACGATCTCTGTTGTTCTCTGGCATTCGGTCTTTCTTCTATGTCATGAAAGTAGGAGATGACATGGGGGATGGAGGTCGGAGGTCGCTCTGGACACTACAACTTTTTGCATAACTGGCTTTAAAAACCTTAAATTTTAAAAACATCGAT
>JANHAD010000299.1:0-28045 GCA_026226035.1 Clarireedia monteithiana
TATAAACTAGTTACTTTAGTATATATTTATATTTATAATTATTATATTTATTATAGAAACTTAGTTTTTTAAAATAAAATATTAAAATTACTTTATCTTTTATTAATCTTTATTTATATCTAAGAATATATTATAATAAATTATTATAATTTTAATAAAAATAAATATAAATTTAATAATATTTTAATTATTATTAATTATTTTAATAAACAAATAATTACTATTTTATATTATAAGATAGTTGTGACAATACATTATATAGGAAGATTATATTATTCTTAGAATTAACAACTAGAGAGTTAAAAGAGTCGAAAGGCCTTAAAGGCTTATATATATATAAAGGTTATATGAATTATATACTTAAGGTATATACACGCTAGGTATCTCAGAGTAGTATCCTAAAATATCAAGTGATAAGGTGAGTGCAATGTGTGCGAATCGCTGATATTTACAACTTAAACTGTCCAGATCGTCACACTACCCCCCCTTCTAAGAAAACTCGCTTTCGAGTATTTTAATCTTATTGATTCTAATTAAGAAGGTTAATAAACGAATATAAGAATATTAGTTAAGTATAAAAGAGTTAAATAAATATAAAAAGAAAGTAAGTTGATATTTCTCACAAGTCTACTACTGATTGTATATCTAGCTGCTTGAAGAATTACTGCCTCTATATTAGGGCTATTAGATAATCGCTTTTAAGATACTTATAATTATCTTTACCTACTTAGTACAAGTGTAGCTACTCTAAGAGTTGTATTAAAGAGCTAAGTAAAGTAGGATTTTCTAAGTAGAATATATTAAGTAAATATAGTACTATCTTGAAGTTGAATATTTTATATTATATTAAGTTAGTATTATAATTCAGCTATTATACACAGTATTTCAAAGAGCAATATTATTTGTAATAAGTAAAGATTTTCTTTATTTCCTATTTCTTCTTACTAGTTATATTAATTAATAGTAAAAGTTTATTAACTTAGTTAGAAAACAGATTATCTGATACTTTTCTTAATTTATTAGTAGGAAATACAGAATATATCTTTATTATCTTAGGTAGTTTAAACTTAAAGAAATAATCGATTTTCTTAAGAATCTTGAAATATCTACTTATAAGGAAATCAAGCTTCTTAAAAAGATATTAAGTAAGTAAGTACTTTATATCTAGCTAGATATAATTACTAATATCGAAATTAACTAAGTAATACAATATATTTATAGCTTAAGTTATATATTCTTATACTTTCTTAATTACTTCGCGAGTATATTACAATATATCAAGGTTACAATAAGTATATATATAAGTATTGTTGATATTAAAGTTATCTACTAGAAGTCTTAATTCGGCTTTATCCTAAGTCTAAGTATATTGTAGTTCTTAGCTATATAATACTTTAAATAAATTCAGGTCTTCTAGAGAAGTATATAGTAGGATCAGCTGAATATAGTCTATTATTAGAAGGAACTCAAATTAATCGTCTTGATAGTAACTAACAAAGAGTTGAAGTTTCTTCTATAAATATTAATTATAAATCTCGGTCTAACTATTAGTTTGTAAGTAATTAGTAGTTAAGAGTTTAATTTAAGTTTCTAAGATATTATTAAACTCTTTTTAGAAAGTAGATATAAACTAAGTTCTATAATCAGAAAGTATTATTATAGACAAGCTATAATATTAGTAGATATATTAGAGGTATAGTTAGATTTGTTTTTAAGTATTAACTATCTTATAGTATAAAATAGTAATTATCTACTTACTAAGACAATCGATAATAACTAGGACGTTATTAAACTTATATTTATCTTTATTAAAACTATAATAATCTATTATAATATATTTCTAAGTATAAATAGAGATTAATAGAAAGTGAAGTAATTCTAGTGTTTTATCTCAAAGAACTAAGCTTCTGCAGTAAGTGTAGTAGTTGCGGATATAAGTATATACCGAAGTAGCTAGTCTGCACTAGTAATAGAGCTTGGCAAGTAAGAGAGTAGTCTTTTTAATACTAAAGTATATTATTGATACTGAATTATATACTTCGCGAATAAGTAATATATAGAGGTTCTAAGTATCAAGGATAATAAAGTAGTTATTGTATAAAATTAGATTACCTTCAAGAGTCAGATATAAGTTACTATAAGCGACTTGAACTCTTAAGCTTTATAGGCTTTTTAAGCTGCAGTTAGCTTTAAGAAGGTAGTCGATAAGGAGAGTCGAAGAAAAAAGGGAATCGTTAATATTAAAAGAAGTAATATCAATTAGTAAAGTTAGGAGTTTACTAAGGATTCTCGAGTCAATTTGATTGTTACACAGTAGTTGTTATAGTCTATCTCGCTTTTTTTACTTATTTTACAAAGACAGTTTATTGACTCTACAAGTTAATATATTTGCAAGAGAGTTGTTTTTTCCGAGATAATATATAATTAAAAAGTTATAATTAGTGAGGAATTCAGTTTATTAAGCTTATTGTATATTTAAGGACTTAGTAGTTATAAAGTATTTTAAGGCCTTGTAATTAGTATAAACGCGGATTTAATAAAAGGTCGATATAAGCTTAGCTTGCTAGTTACCGAATAATTTAATGATTACAAGTATTTCTTTATTATATACTTCGTAGTTTAACTCGGTTAGTTATATTATCTTTAAGAAATATACTATAAGAAGCTAGTTATTACTATATTTCTGCGAAAGTATATTTATTATAATATTATCAAATATATCTATTTCCAGTATATAAAGAAGAAAGTAATTATAATATTAAAGAAGTAGTATATTTATTAGTATTTACTTGAGTATATCGAAGGCTAGTTAGCAATCTTCGTTAAAGTAGAAAGAGGTATTAGCTTTAGTTAATTCAACTAAAGGTTTAGTAATAATATCGAAATCATGAATAAAATATTTATAAAAATTATAAAATCTAAGAAACAATTGTATACCTTTTATTATTATTAGATAAGCTTATTATTATATTATAATAACCTTCTTGAAATCTACTTCTATATTGTTAGTTGAGATAATAAATCTTAAGTACTTAGTACAAGTAATATTAAATTTATATTTTTTAAGATTAGCTTGTAGTTCAGTATTTTGAAGATATTATAAAACTAATTTAATATAAGCTTGATACTTAAATACGTTTTTAAAGTAGATTAGAATATTATCGAGATATATAGTATAAAAAATATCTAAATAGTCAAAGAGGATATTATTTATATATTGCTAGTAAGTTGCAAAGCTATTAATCAATCCAAAGAGTATAACTTTGTATTTGTAAGTACTATAGTAAGTGTAGAATATAGTATATTCTTTTGAAGCTAAGTCTATTCGAATATAATAAAATACTTATCTAATATCTAGTTTAGTAAAGATTTTTATATAAGAGATCTGAGTAAAAGTCTTGTCGATAAAAGAAAGAGAGTAGTAATCTTTACAAGTAAAAGAATTAAATATTTAGAAGTTAATGTAGAAGTATAGTAATCTGTTCGACTTTTTTACAAAGAGGATTGAAGTAGTGAAAAGAGTTTAACTTAGTTTAATAAATCTTTTAATTAGGTTCTTAGTAAAGTATTACTTGATAATCTCTAGTTTTTCAGTTGATATCTTATATAATAAACTATAGTAGAGTTTGTTTTCTATACTTTCCTTAAGAGTAATTTTGTAATTATAAAGTCGGTAAAGTAATAAAGTATTTGATTTAGATTTAGAGAATATAGCTGAGAATTCTAGGTATTTATCGAGGATCGGAGGCCTGATATTAATCTCGAACAAAGAGGTTAAAGCAGTTTACTGAAAGTAGAAGATAGAACGAAGTTGTTTAAATAATAAAAAAGTAGCTTTTTTACTATCTTTCTCAGCTTGTTATTTTTTAAGTAGTTAGTTGATCTTGTAAATTAAGGTAATACTAAGTTTACACTAATTATTACAATTATAGAGTATATAAAGTATAGTTTTTGAGATTGTATATAGATTTACTAATTGCTTTAGACAACTATTTTAAAGTCTCTAGAGAGGTTTAGGATATTTAATAATAATAAAAGGTTAGCTTATTATCAGTTTTTACTTAAAGTAAGTCTTTATTATCTTAAATATATAAACTTGATCTTATATAAATATTTTGTAAAACTTGGAAGACTATAGTATAGTTGTAGTAGAAATCAGTTCAACTTTTTAAAGTAAAGCTTCTTTTACTTCTTTGTATAATAGTATTATTGATATTTTCGTTGTTGAAATAGCTAAGCGAGTACTAACTTATTGTCTCTAGTACTTATCTAACTTGCAATCTCGCTAATCAATATCCTTCTAATATTCGAAGTTAATCTTATAAGGATTAAGATCAACGCGAGTATATATTATAGATTGGAAGTAAGTATAATTAAAAAGTAAGCTTGTAAGCTAATATAACTTATATCGATTATAGTTAAAAAGAATTTGATTTTCAAAGAGCTATTTCCTTCCGAGAATTAAAAAGTATATAAGATAAATAATTAAAAAAGAAGTGTAAATTTGTAGTCGACTATCGATTAATAAGTTTAAAAAAATATAATAAAAGATTTCTTAGCTTTATTTACTATTATAGCCTTTGACTGGTAAAAGAGTTTTTAACTTCTTTATTATAACCTTCTAAATCAAATTGAATATCTTAAAGAATATAATATCGATAAAGGTGAAGTTATTTGCTTTAAAGTTAATAAGAGCTTTAGTTTAAAATAAACATTGATTTCTTGATAGTATATAAAGGAATATTATATACTTTCCTCTAAGTAGCTTTGTTAAATCCAAGTATCTTATATTTTTTATACTACCTAATAAAAAGTCTTTTACTAGATATAATCTTTTACTCGATTATCGATAATACAAGTAGTAGTAACAGCTTTAGCTTTATATTTATCTTTTTATTCTTGTTTATTTAATATATCAAGATATTCTTTTTTTTATTTGAAGAAGTCAATATTAATAGTATTGATATAATAAGGGGTGTTATTATAAGAGTGATTAGTAGTACTTTTGAAAAGAGAATTATCCTAAACTCTATTTTGAAGAGTAGAGGTTTGATTCCTTAATACAAAGTGAGAGGGTGTTTTTGTAAAAGTAGAATTAGCTGATCTTAGCAAGGATATACAAGTAAAGTCAGTTTTATAATTTAAAAGGAGGTAGTTAACTTGATTAATAATAACTTCTTGATTAGACTTGATCAGAGTTCTAGTAAGACGATATAAGAGGGTGGATATTGTAGTATAAATAAGTCTTAGTAGTTTTAACAGCTTTTCAGTATTATCTATTTATTCTATAAAATTAAAGTATTAGACTAACTCTTCTAAAGTAGTAGTCTAATATCAGATATTCTTAATTCGATTTTAGTAATACTTAGTAAGTTTATAAAATAAGTTTTTATAAATTGTTTGTTTAGAGATTAAACTAATCGATACTAGAATATAAAGTTGTTAATAAAACTTCTTAAACGAAGATAAAGGATCTAAGGTTGTTATATATAATACTTAGTATTTGATTTCAGTTTGAACAGTTTCGAAGTTATTATAAAACAAAGTATATAGCTCTTTGATCAGCTATTTAACAAATAAAGAAAGCTTTTATAAGAATAATCTTTTTAGATAATTCAAAGTAGTACTTTCAACTTAGTCGCTTATATACTTATAGGCTTAGTATTTATTGAAGTAAGTATATATAACTAATTAATTGAGAACTATTCGCTTTTAAAGAAATAAAAGGATATTAGAATTATTATTAAGTTTATTAATTAGATTAGTAACTTGAGGGGAATATTCTGAGTATTAGCTAAAAGTAGAAAGTTTATAAGTAAGTCAGATATATAAAGGCGATTCAGCTAACTTAGTAGCTTCCTTAATAAGCAAGTCAAAGGTATAGTATACTTTAGTAGATAATCTTCTTAGTCGAAAGGTGAGGGTTTGATGTTTGATTGTAGAGATTAGCTAGTTATATAATTATCACTTTTATAGAGAGGAGGTTGAATAAAAGATAGTAGTAATACTAGAAATAGTATTAGAAAAGATTCAAGTGAAGATCAACTCAGTAAGTTATATTTATTGTAATCTCGACTATTCTTATTAGATCTTAGCTTACATTTATAGTTTTAGAATTAGTCTAGTTAATATTATAATATCACTGTTTGTAGAAGCTAATGAAGATCCCTGACTTTCTAGTTAAAGGGATTAGAAGTTATCTCTTTTGCTTTTCTCTTTTCTTCTACTTTAGATATTAATATAGAAACTTTAAAGAGTATTATTTGCAATCTTATTTACTAGATTGTTGTCGCGGTCCTTAGGTTAATTAAGAGAGATTTTCTTAGATAAGAGGATTATACTAGATATAGTAAGTTGTTAATAAGAAGTTTTAGTATTTTTTTTAAACGCAGTAAAGTCGGCGCTCTGAGAAGAAGATATATTGTCGAAAGAGTCGGTTAGAAGAAGTAATAATAAGAGTAAGTAAAAATAAAAGTAGATGAAAATAAATAAATAAAAATATAAATACTTTTATCACTCTTTAGCAAAATAGGCTTTCTCTTTATAACTTAGTAGTTTTCTAAGTAAGAAAGATATTAATGAGATATTGTTTAGATAGCTACTAGTTAGCTAGAAAGATTAAAGTAAGTTGTTGATAATATAACGATATACTATATAAGAAGATTATATTATTTTTAGAATTAACAACTAGAAAGCTAAAAAGGTCGAAAAGCTTTAAAGGCTTATATATATATAGAGGTTATATAAATTATATATTTAAAGTATATATATACTAGGTGTCTCAAAGTAATATCCTGAAATATCAGGTGATAAAGTGAGTATAATATGTGCGAATCGTTGATATCCGTAGTTTAAACTGTCCGGATTGTTATAATAGTTAATATTTAAGAATAAATTTAATTATACTTTTAATATATTTATTTTAAAATATTAAATTTTAATATTAAACTATTTATAATAGATATATATAATTTATCTATATAATAATAAACTAAATTATTAAACTTGTTTAATAAAGAGCTTATATTATATAAATAAATATATATCACTTTTTTTATAAAACTTACTATTATTTAAAAGAAATAGCGAAAATAGTATTATTAATAACTTCTTAGCACTTACTATAACTTGCGAATCTTAACTTTATTTAGAATTAAGAAACTATTTTAAATATATATATTTAGTATTTTTCGAAGAGGTAATAAAGAGTTATTAAAAATATAATCTTTTTATTAATTCTCAAACTAGATAGAAAGACTTTAAATAATAATTTAGTAGTAGTAACTATTAATAACTATTTATATATAATTAAAGAAAAAGTTAAACTCTAATATATAATAATAAACAAGTTTATAACTAGTATTAATAAATTTATATTTTTATATAAAGATTTAAAGTAGAAAGTTATAATATATAAACTAAGTAATAAAATAGTAAACTTCTTAATTATATCTTTTTTAAATATAAGTAATAGTAATACTTCTATTTATAAAAACTTAATATTACTATAAAATTAAAAAGAAGTAAATATTAAAATAATTAGCTTTATAAATATAGCGAAAACTTTGAAAAACTTAAAAGTAAACTTTCAATTAATAAAGATCTATATTATAATAATTATTTTACTAGCTTTACTTTTAAATAAACTACTTTCAACTAATAATAATAAATATATCTTTATTATAATAAAGAGATAAATACTTTTTAATAAACTATAATCTTATACTTTATATTAGATATTATATAAATAAATTAGAAAACTTACTTTAATAGATATTTTAATAATTATATTTATTTATACTAATTAAACAATTACTTTTATAAATATCTAAATTTAAAAACTACTTTTTATATAAGAAAATACTAAGATTATTAAAAGAATATTAAATAGAATATTAATAATTAGACTTGAAAAATAGTATAATTATATAATAATTAATATATTTACTATTATATTAAATCTGCTTTAATATATAATAATAATTATCTTTAAATTAATTAAAGAAGAAACTTTTATATAAACTAAATTAATTTTAATAAATTACTACCTCTTTTAATATAAAATGAATTTATATATAAAATATATAATTTAGATTATCTTCTTTCTAAAATCTATCTACTTCTTTTAACTCTTTTATATAAATAAAATTATATAAGAAATTAAATAATAACTAACTATATAGAAATATAACTTTAATTATTAAAACTATTATAATCTTATAAAATACTATTATATAGTTTATTATAAATATTATAGAATATATACAAACTAGTATAAAAACCTAGTAAATATTAACTATATTAAAGAAGTATATTATATTAACTATTATAGTCTTTTTCTAGCTAATTATATTAACTGTTTAACTACTTTAAAGTAAGTAAATAGTTAACTAATCAAAGTTATATAAAAGTCCTTTAAAGTAATTTACAAGTATTTAGATACTTTGTAAAAATAAAAAGAGATTCTAATTATATTTATTTTAATAATCGAGGTTCTACAAGTTACTTTATTTAAGAAATATACTTGTAAGTAATATAGCTTTTAAGTTTTAATATATAAAAAAGTAGATTTATAAAGTATAAGTATATATTTTTAAGTATAATATAAAGTAGTTTTATATAAAAGCTTTAATTTAATATAATTATTAATATAAAGTATTATATTTAATAATAATAATAAACTCTTTTTATTAAATAATGAAATAGAATTAAATATATACTCTTTATAATAAATAATATATTATATTTATAATAAAAGTGAAACTGCTTTTTATAAGTATATAATCTTTAAATAAAGTAAGCTAATATTAAGAAATTATAATTATATTATATTACTATTTTACACTTTATATTAAAGAAGAAAATAGATATTCTCTATATATAAAAACTATAAGTAAATATAAGTATTTAAATATAAAACTACTTTAGTTATAAATATTATACTTTAATAAATATTTAGAATTAAATAAATAAAAATATCTAAGAATATTACTAACTTCAAATAATAATATATATTTAAAAAAAAGCTAGCTTTTATATATAGTAATAATAGTTAATTAAAAATTAAGATTTATTATAAAATAAAGTTAATAATTATTTAATTTTTAATATATATAGATATTTATAAATTCTAGAAACTTTAGATTATATTATAAACTTTATAATAAAAGAAAAGATAATAATAAATAGTAACTTTAATATATAATATAAAATATTTAAACTAGATACTCTTTCTTTATATAATAATAATAAACTTATATAATAGATTATATTAAATAGAATAGACTTTATAAAAGTTTTTAACTAGATAATATATAATATAGATTATATTTTTAATTTTATTTTCTTGAATATTCTCTTTATAACTATATATATTTATATTAATTTATATAGTAGTTTAGATTATAAAATTTAAATAATAATACTCTCTAACTATAAATAAATCTTATTAGATTAGTTTTATTATCGAGTATTAGATAAAAAGCTTAATATCTTTATAATTCTAATATAAAGTAGTATAATACTTTTTTTAGTATTTAACTTTTAAATTATAATAAAGAAGCTAAAAGTATAAATAAAACTTTTTATTATAAACTTATAATTAGCTCTAAAAATAATTAGAAAGTTAAATTAAAAAAGTAATATTTTAATATTATAATAGATATTCGAGTATAAAGAAATTTATAAACTATATTATTAATTTTATATAAATAAGTAATATTTATATAATAATAAACTAAGTTATTAAATTTGTTTAATAAAGAGTTTATATTATTTAAATAAATATATATTATTTCCTTTATAAAGTTTATTACTATTTAAAAGAAGTAGTAAAAATAATACTATTAATAACTTCTTAGTATTTGCTATAACTTGTAAATCCTAACTTTACTCAGAATTAAAAACTAACTTTAGATATATATACTTAGCGCCTTTTAAAAAGATAGTAAAGAACTATTAAGAATATAGTTTTTTTACTAATTCTTAAACTAAATAAAAGAGTTTTAAATAATAATTTAATAGTAATAATTATCAGTAACTATTTATATATAATTAAAGAAGAGGCTAAACTCTAATATATAATAATAAACAAGTTTATAATTAGTATTAATAAATTTATAATTTTATATAAAGACTTGAAGTAAAGAGTTATAATATATAAATTAAATAATAAAGTAATAAACTTCTTAACTATATCTTTTATAAATATAAGTAGTAATAATATCTCTATTTATTAAAAACTAGCATTACTATAAAATTAAAAAGAAGTAAATATTAAAATAACTAGCTTTATAGATATAATGAAAACTTTGAAAAACTTAAAAGTAAACTTTCAATTAATAAAAACTTATATTATAATAATTACTTTACTAACTTTACTTTTAAATAAACTACTTTTAATTAATAATAATAAATATATTCTTATTATAATAAAGAGATAAATACTTTTTAATAAATTATAATCTTATACTTTATATTAAATACTATATAAATAAATTGGAAAGTTTATTTTAATAAATATTTTAATAATTATATCTATTTATATTAACTAAATAATTACTTTTATAAATATCTAAGTTTAAAAGCTACTTTTTATATAAGAAAATATTAAGATTGTTTAGTAAATATTAGATAAAATATTAATAACTAGATTTAAAAAATAGTATAATTATATAATAGTTAATATATTTATTATTATATTAAACTTATTATAATATATAATAATAGTTATTATTAAGTTAGTTAAAAAAGAAGTTTTTATATAAACTAAACTAACTTTAATAAATTATTATCTTTTTTAATATAAAGTGAACTTGTATATAAAATATATAATTTAAATTATCTTCTTTCTAAAACTTATTTACTTCTTTTAATTCTTTTATATAAACAAGATTATATAAGAAATTAAATAGTAGTTAGTTATATAAAAATATAACTTTAACTATTAAAATTATTATAATCTTATAAAATACTATTATACTATTTATTGTAGATATTATAGAATATATATAAACTAGTATAAAGATCTAGTAAGTATTAATTATATTAAAGAGATATATTATATTAACTATTATAACCTCTTTCTAATTAACTATATCAACTATCTAGTTACTTTAAAGTAAGTAAATAACTAACTAATCAAAGTTATATAAAAGTCTTTTAAAATAATCTATAAGTATTTAAATATTTTATAAAAATAAAGAAAAACTCTGATTATATCTACTCTAATAGTTAAGATTCTACAAACTATTTTATTAAAAGAATATACTTATAAATAATATAACTCTCAAATTCTAGTATATAAAAAAGTAGATTTATAAAGTATAAATATATATTTATAAATTTAATATAAAGTAGTTTTATATAAAAACTTTAATTTAATATAATTATTAATATAGAATATTATATTTAATAGTAAAAGTAAACTCTTCTTACTAAATAAAGAAATAGAATTAAATATATACTTTTTATAATAAATAATATACTTTATTTATAATAAAAGTGAAATCACTTTTTATAAATATATAACTTCTAAATAAAGTAAATTAATATTAGAAGATTATAATTATATTATATTATTATTTTATATTTTATATTAAAAGAGAAAATAGATATTCTTTATATATAAAAACTATAAGTAAATATAAGTATTTAAATATAAAACTACTTAAATTATAAATATTATATTTTAGTAGATATTTAAAACTAAGTAAATAAAGATATTTAAGAATATTATTAATTTCAAGTAATAATATATATTTAGAAAGAAGCTAGTTTTTATATATAATAATAATAGTTAATTAAAAGTTGAGATTTATTATAAAATAAAGTTAATAACTATTTAATTCTTAATATATATAAATATTTATAAACTTTAAAAACTTTTAATTATATTATAAACTTTATAATAAAAGAGAAGATAATAGTTAGTAGCAACTTTAATATATAATATAAGATATTTAAACTAGATATCTCCTTTTTATATAATAGTAATAAACTTATATAATAAATTATATTAAATAAAATAAACTTTATAGAAGCTCTTAATTAAATAATATATAATATAAATTATATATTCAATTTTATTTTCTTAAATATCTTCTTTATAATTATATATATTTATATTAACTTATATAATAACTCGGATTATAAAACTTAAATAATTATATTCTCTAATTATAAATAAATTCTATTAGATTAGTTCTATTATTAAATATTAAACAAGAAGCTTAATATCTTCGCAACTTTAATATAAAGTAATATAATATTTCTCTCTATATTTAACTCTCAAGTTATAATGAAAAAGCTAGAAATATAAATAAAACTTCTTATTATAATTTTATAATTAGCTTTAAAAATAGTTAGAAAGCTAGATTAAAAAAGTAGTATTTTAATATTATAATAGATATCTAAATATAAAGAAGTTTATAAATTAGACTACTAAATATATATAAACTAAATATAAAAATATACTTTTTTAGAAATAAAGACTTTCCTTATTATAATATAAAAAGTTAAGTAAGAATATTAATATTAGATTCTTAATAATATTATAAATAATAAAGCTCTTTATAAAATAATAAGTTAGTATAAGTTTATATTTAACTTCAAAGCCTTTTTATTAAAAATAGATAAAATATTAATCAAGAATATAAAAGAAAAAGTAGAGATATTATATTATAAGATATTAAACTACTTTTTAATTATAGATAATCTTCAAAGCGACTTTTTAAAGAATTAAATAAATATAAAGTATTTATTATAAGAAAAGATAGTTTTAATAAAAGAAGTAAAATTAAATATAATCGAAGTTATAAATACTTTCTCTAGAACTAATTATATTATTATCAAACTTTTGAAAGTATACTAAAATAATATTAAGGAAATACTATATATTATATATAATTGCTATTTAATACTAAGTTATTATCTAGATATATAGAAGTTAGTAGAAGTTATAATATTATTAAAAATTAGTAAAAAAAATTGAATTTTAATATATTTATAGTATTTAATTATATTACTTTTATATATTAAGAAAGAGCTAAAAAAGATTATTATAAGATATATTATATAAATAGTATTTACTTATTAAATACTTAGTTTATAATATAGTAAAATATTATTAAAATAGTTAATAATAAATCTAATTACCTTCTTTATATATAATATAAAAGTAACTTTTATAAAAAAATATTAAGTTACTATAATTATTATAAATATATAAAGTACTTTCGATACTCTTCTACTTCAATAACTACTAGCTAGAATAATAAAATAAAGATAGTTAATAATAGTTTTTAAACTAGTTTAAAAGTTTCTTAATAGATATTAAGTTTAAATATAATTAGAAAAAACAATTATATTAAATAGTATAATTATATATAATATTTTATAAAAGTTCTTACTTTTACTAATATTATATATATTTTATTTAACTAAACTTCTTAATTAAAATTAATAGTTATATTTTAAATATATAAATAATATCTATCTTTATTAAGCTACTAAGTTACTAGACTTTAATATTAAACTACTTATAATAAATATATATTAGATTAAATAATAAAAGTAAGAAAATAAAATAATATTTATATTTAAAAAGTTAGAAATAATTTATCTTTTTAGATATTAAAAAAACTATTTACTAAAATATATAATTGATAATAAGCTTATAATTCAGTTTATTATAATAACTAAAATAGAAAGAGAATAATTTATATTATATTAACTAGATATTTAATTTGATTAAAAGCTAAATTTCAAGTAATATATTTTTAAGCGAGTAGTTAAAATTAAGAAAGTTGTTTATTATATTTATAATCTTACTTGAATTAAAAATAAGCTATTAGTAATTATATTATATAAAACTATTATTATTTATATTCTTCCTTTAATTTTATATAAAATAAAGACTTAATATATAAAATACTACTACTTTTTACAAGTTAGTAGATTTCTTAAGAATAAAATAGTTAGTATAAATAATAGTTAATATATCGATATTATTAATAAGATTTTAATATAAATAATTAAAAATATATTATTAGTATAAAGAATAACTTTATTAATAATACTTTTCTAAAATATAGAATTTCTATTCAAATAAATAGTATTTAAGTAAATTAAAATATAGTTTATATTATACTTTTATATAGTAGATTTATAATATCTTTTAATAAAATAAACAAAGTTTATTTATATTAATCAATATTATTATACTTATATTCAATACTAAAGTTAACTAATCTCTACTATATTATATTTTTATTTAATATTTTTATACTTCTTTTTAAAAAGTTAGAAGAACTTTATTATAAGTAAAATAAAAGAAGAAATTATTAAAATTTTTAAATAATAGTAAGTAATTCTTCTAATTATAAATATTATAATCTTCTTTAATAAGTCTAAGAAAATAGTAAATAAAGAATATAAAATCAAGTATAGTTTTATAATATATTAGAATATTTAGTAAATCAATACTAATTATAATATCTTAAATTTACTATTATATATATTTGATATAAAAGTAATTAAAATATAAAAGATATTATAATATACTTTATAACTTTTATTATAATATAGTTTATAGTAAATCTAATTATATATTAATAATATCTTAATTATTTAATATATCTAAAACAAAGTAATAATCTTTTTATAATAAACTTTCTTATACTACTAAAGTATAATAGAAATTAAAGATATAAAAGTATACTAGATATTAGAATATATTAATATTATAAGTAATAAAACTATTAATATTCTAGTAAATTTAAAAGCAAAGTAAATTATAATAAAAAGTAATTTAGTAGTTAAACTAATAATTAGTAGTTTATATTTAATAATATAAAGTATATACAATTATATTTAAATAGTATAATAAGTTAAAATATAATTAAAACTTTTTACTAATTATAAATATTAAAGTAATATATATTAAATAAAAATACTTTTAAAACTCGAACTTTTATATACTAAACTTTACTATTTACTTACTTTTAAAACTATATATAGCGACTTTATATAGTATTATTAGAAGTTCTTTTATATAAATATAAATTTAGAATATTTATATAAATATTTAAAAATATTAGAATATATTATCTATTATAAATAAATATAATAAACTTTTAATAAATAACTACTTTGTTTTATTTACTTACTATATAACTTAATAAAGAGAATATAATATTTATAGTAGTTTATTATAAAACTGATTTACTTCTTCAAACTATTAAAAATAATAAAATTCTACTTATATATCTATTCTTACTAATATAAAAATATAACTATTTATTTTAATAACTTTCAAAACTCTTTTCCTTTTTTTTTTTCTACTTAATCTTCTTTTTTTACTTTTTCTATTTACTTTCTTTTTTTTTATTTCCTCTTTTTTCTTTTAAAATTATAAGAATCTAATAGTCTAGACTATATAAATAACTACTTTAAGAAGTTAAAATAGTAATATTTATTTATAAACTTAAAAATATTTATAAAGTAATTTGTAATTAAATAAAAAACTTTACTTTCTCTTCTTAATTAATTATTATATTATTTTATCTACACAATGACGGACTAAGTTATCAAACTTGTTTAATAAAAAGCTTATACTATTCAAATAAATATATATTGTTTTCTCTGCAAGGCTTATTGCTGCTTGGAAGAAGTAGTGGAAATAGTACTACTAGCGACTCCTTAGTACTTGCTATAACCCACAAACTTTAATTTCATTTAAGATTAAAAACTAATATCAAGTATATATATTTAATACTCTTTGAAGAGGTAATAGTAAGCGACTAAGAATATAGTCTTTCTACTAGTTCTCGAGCTAGATAGAAGGGCTTTAAATAATAACTTAGTAGT
This sequence comes from Clarireedia monteithiana, assembly GCA_026226035.1. NCBI lineage: Eukaryota > Fungi > Ascomycota > Leotiomycetes > Helotiales > Rutstroemiaceae > Clarireedia > Clarireedia monteithiana. The sequence goes on from JANHAD010000299.1 coordinate 15,868, forward strand.
AATAGTTATTAGTAGCTATTTATATATAATCGAAGAAGAGGCTAAACTTTAATATATAATAATAAACAAGTTTGTAATTAATATAAACAAATTTATATCTTTATATAAAGATCTGAAGTAGAGAGTTATAGTATATAAACTAAATAATAAAGTAGTATACTTCCTAACTATATCTTTCTTAAATATAAGTAGTAATAATATCTCTGCTTATTAAAACCTAGTACTATTATAAAATCGAAGAGAAGTAAGTATTAAAAAGACTAGCTTTGCGGATATAATAAAAACTTTGAAAAACTTAGAAGTAGACTTTCAATTAACAAAAACTTATATTATAATAACTGTTTTATTAGTTTTACCTTCAGATAAACTACTTCTAACTAATAATAATAAGTATATCTTTATTATAATAAAGAGATAGATATTTCTTAATAGATTATAACTTTATACTTTATATTAAATACTATATAAATAAATTAGAAAGTTTATTCTAGTAGATATTCTAGTAATTATATCTACTTATATTAGCTAAGCGATTACTTTTATAAGTATTTAAATCTAAAAGCTACTTTTTATATAAAAAAATACTAAGATTATTAAATAAATACTAAATAGAATATTAGTAACTAGATTTGAAAAATAATTTAATTATATAGTAGTTAGTATATCTACTACTATATTAAATCTGCTTTAATATATAATAGTAGTTACTTTCAAGATAGTTAAAGAAGAAACTTTTATATAAATTAAATTAACTTTAGTAAATTACTATCTCTTTTAATATAAAACGAACTTGTATATAGAATATATAATTTAGATAGTCTTCTTCTTGAAACTTGTCTACTTCTTCTGACTTTTCTATATAAGCAAGGTTGTATAAGAAATTAAATAGTAATTAGTTATATAAAGATATAATTCTAATTACTAAAGTTATTATAACCTTGTAAAATATTATTATATAACTTATTACGAACATTGTAGTATATAAGCGGACTAGTATAAAAGCTTAATAAGTGTTAATTATATTAAAGAGATATATTATATTAACTATTATAATCTCTTTCTAGCTAGTTATATTAACTACTTAGCTATCTTGAAGCAAGTAAATAGCTAACTAGTTAAAGCTATATAGAAGTCTTTTAAAATAATCTGTAAGTATTTAAATACTTTATAAAAACAAAGAGAAACTCTAATTATACTAATTCTAATAATCAAGATCTTATAAACTACTTTACTAGATAAATATACTTGTAAGTAATATAGCTTTCAAGTTCTAGTATATAAAGAAGTAGGTTTACAAAGTATAAATATACACTTTTAAGTTTAATATAAAGTTACTTTATATAAAAGCTTTAATCTAGTATAACTATTAATATAGAATATTATATTTAGTAGTAAAAACGAACTTTCTTTATTAAATAAGAAAATAGAATTAAATATATACTTCTTATAATAAGTAATATACTCTACTTATAATAAAAGTAAAACTACTTTTCGCAAGTATATAATCTTCAAATAGAGTAAGCTAATATTAGAAGATTATAATTATATTATATTATTATCTTATATTTTATATTAAAAGAGAAAATAGATATTCTCTATATATAAAAACTATAAGTAAGTATAAGTATTAGAATATAGAACTACTTGAGTTATAAATATTATACTCTAGTAGATATTTAGAACTAAGTAAATAAAGATATATAAGAATATTACTAATCTCGAGTAATAATATATATTCGAAAAGAAACTAGCTTTTATATATAGTAGTAATAACTAATTAAGAGTTAAAATTTATTATAAAATAAAATTAATAACTATTCGATTTTTAATATATATAGATATTTATAAACTCTTAAAGTTCTAGATTATATTACAAACTTTATAGTAAAAAAGAAGATAATAGTAAGTAGCAACTTTAATATATAATATAAGATATTCAAGTTAAATATTCTCTCTTTATATAATAGTAATAAACTTATATAGTAGATTATATTAAATAGAATAGATTTTATAAAAGCTTCTAATTAAGTAATATATAATATAAATTATATTCTTAATCTTACTTTCTCAAATATCTTCTTTATAACTATATATATTTATACTAATCTATATAGTAGCTCGGATTATAAAATTCAAGTAATAATATTTCCTAGCCACGAATAAATCCTACTAAACTAGTTTTATTACTGAGTATTAAATAAGGAGCTTAATATCTTCGCGACTTTAGTATAAAATAGTATAATACTTCTTCTAGTACTTAGCTCTCAAGTTATAATAAAGAAGCTAGAAGTATAAATAAAACTACTTATTACAAGCTTATAGTTAGCTCTAAAAATAGTTGGAAAGCCGGATCGAGGAGGCGGTATCTCAGTACTATAGTAGATATTTAAGTATAAAGAAGTCTATAAATTATACTACTAATTTTATATAAACTAAATATAATAATATACTTTCTTAGAAATAAAGACTTTCCTTATTATAGTATAAAGAACTAAGTAAGAATATTAATACTAAGTTCTTAATAATATTATAAATAATAAAATACTTTATAAAATAATAAGTTAATATAAGTTTATATCTAACTTTAAAACCTCTTTACTAAAAATAAATAGAGTGTTAGTTAAGAATATAAAAGAAAAAGTAGAGATATTATATTATAAAATATTAAATTACTTCTTAGTTATAGATAATTTTTAAAGTAATCTTTTAAAGAACTAAGTTAGTATAAAATACTTATTATAAAAAAAGATAATTTCAATAAAAGAGATAAAGTTAAATATAATCAGAGTTATAAATACCTCTTCTAGAACTAACTATATTATTATTAGACTCTTGAAAGTATATTAAAATAATATTAAAAGAATACTATACTTTATATATAATCGCTACTTAATATTAAATTACTACTTAGATATATAGAAGTTAGTAAAGATTATAATATTATTAAAAGTTAGTAAAAAAGATCAAATCTTAATATATTTATAATATCTAATTATATTATTTTTATATATTAGGAAAGAGTTAGAAAGGATTATTACTAGATATATTATATAAATAATACTTATTTATTAAATACTTAGCTTATAGTATAGTAAAGTATTATTAAAGTAGTTAGTAATAAACTTAGTTACTTCTTTTATATATAATATAAAGATAGTCTTTATAAAGAAATAGCAAGTTATTATAATTATTATAGATATATAAAGTACTTTCGATATTCTTCTACTTTATTAGCTACTAGCTAAAATAATAAAATAAAAATAGTTAATAATAGTTTTTAAACTAGTTTAAAAGTTTCTTAGCAAATACTAAATCTAAGTATAGCTAGAAAAAACAATTATATCTAGTAGTATAGTAGTATATAGTACTTTATAAAAGTTTTTACTTTTATTAGTATTTTATATACTTTATCTAACTAAGCTTTTTAACTAAGATCAATAACTATATTTTAAGTATATAAATAATATCTACTTTTATTAAACTACTAAGTTACTAAACTTTAATATTAAACTATTTATAATAAATATATATTAGATTAAATAATAAAGGTAGGAAAACAAGATTATATTTATATTTAAGAAATTAGAGATAATCTACCTTTCTAAATATCAAAGAGACTACTTACTAAAGTATATAGTTAATAGTAAGTTTACAATTCAACTTATTATAATAACTAAAGTAGAAAGAAAGTAGTCTATATTATAATAACTAGATATCTAGTTTAATTAAAGATTAAACTTTAAATAATATATCTCTAAATAAATAACTAAAACTAAGAAAGTTATTTATTATATCTACAATCTCGCTTGAATCAAAGATAAGTTATTAGCTACTATACTATACAAGGCTACTATCACTTATATCCTCCTTTTAATTTTATATAGAATAAAGGCTTAATATATAGAATATTACTATTTTTCACAAGTTAGTAGATTTCTTAAAAACAAGATTGTTAATATAGATAATAGCTAGTATATTGATATTATTAACAAGATTCTAATATAAGTAGCTAGAAATATATTATTAATATAAAGAATAATCTTGTTAATAATATTTTTTTAAGATATAGAACTTCTATCTAAATAAGTAGTATTTAAGTAAACTAAAGTATAATTTATATTATACTTTTATATAATAGACTTATAACACTCTCTAATAAAATAAATAGAGTTTATCTATATTAATTAATATTACTATACTTATATTTAATATTAAAACTAACTAATTCTTATTATACTACACTTTTATTTAATATCTTTATATTTCTTTCTAGAAAGTCAAGAGAACTTTATTATAAATAAGATAAAAAAAAAGGCTATTAAAGTTTTTAAATAATAGTAAGCAGCTTTTCTAACTATAGATATTATAGTCTTCTTAAATAGATCTAAGAAAATAATAAATAAAGAATATAAAGTCGAGTATAGCTTTGTAATATATTAAAATATTTAGTAAATTAGTATTAGCTATAATACTTTAAACTTACTATTATATATATTCGATATAGAAGTAGTCAAAGTATAGAAGATATTATAATATACTTTACAACTCTTATTATAATATAGCTCGCAGTGGATCTAGTTTTATATTAATAGTATTTTAATTATCTAGTATATCTGAGGTGAAGTAGTAGTCTTCTTATAATAAGTCTTTCTATACTACTAAAACGTAATAGAAATTAGAGATATAAAAATATACTAGATACTAGAATATACTAGTATTATAAATAATAAAGCTATAGATATTCTAATAGATCTAGAAGTAAAGTAAATTATAATTGAAAGTGATTTAGTAGTTAAGTCGATAACTAGCAGTTTATATTTAATAATATAAAGTATATACAATTATATCTAGATAATATAATAAGTTAAAATATAACTAAAGCTCTCTATTAACTATAAATACTAAGCTAATATATATTAAATAAAGGTATTTCCGAAGCTCGAACTTTTATATATTAAACTTTATTATTTACTAACTTTTAGAACTATATATAGTAACTTTATATAATATTACTAGAAGTTTTTATATATAAATACGAACTTAAAATATTTATATAAATATCTAAAGATATTAAAGTATATTATCTATTACAAGTAAATATAATAGACTTTTAATAAATAGCTACTTTATTTTACTTGTTTGCTATATAGTTCAGTAGAAGGAGTATAGTATTTATAATAGCTTGTTATTAAACTGATTTATTTTCTCGAACTGCTAGAAATAATAAAATTCTACTTATATATCTGCTTTTGTTAATATAAAGAAATAACTGTCTATTTTAATAACTTTTAAAACTTTCTTCTTTTCTTTTCTTCTTTTTTTCTTTCCTTCTTCTACTTATTCTATTTACTTCTTTCTCTTTCTTTCTTTTCTCTTTTTCTCTTCTAAAAATTATAAATAGATAACAGTCTAGATTATATAAATAATAGCTTTAAGAAACTATAATAGTAATATTTATTTGTAAATTTAAAAGTATTTATAAAGTATCTTGTAGTTAGATAAGAAACTCTACTCTCTCTTCTTAATTAGTAAAGATAAAAGTTCTAAACTATAGTAAAAGCTTAATCTACTATATATATAAAATACTTTTTAAGTAAATATTCTGTATTTAGTTAGCTTAGTATATCTTTATACTCTTTAGAAAGTACTAAAACAGTAGGCTTAACTTGCTATTTAATAGACAGAAATAATAACTCTCTTTCTCTCTCTCTCTCTCTCTTCTTAATTAATAGAGGTGAAAGTTTTAAATTATAATAAAAGTTTAACTTACTATATATATAAATTGCCTTTTAAATAGATATTTTATATTTAATTAGCTTAGTATATCTTTATACTTTTTAAAAGATATTAAGATAATAGATTTAATCTACTACTTAATAAACAGAAATAATAACTCTCTCTCTCTCTCTCTCTTTTATATAAACTAAATATAATAATATACTTTTTTAAAAATAAAGACTTTTCTTATTATAATATAAAAAGTTAAATAAGAATATTAATATTAAATCTTTAATAATATTATAAATAATAAAGTTCTTTATAAAGTAATAAATTAATATAAGTTTATATTTAATTTTAAAACCTCTTTATTAAAAATAAATAAAGTATTAATTAAGAATATAAAAGAAAAAGTAGAAATATTATATTATAAAATATTAAACTATTTTTCAATTACAGATAACTTTCAAAATAATCTTTTAAAAAACTAAACTAGTATAAAATATCTATTATAAAAAAAGATAGTTTTAATAAAAGAAGTAAAACTAAATATAATCAAAATTATAAATACTTCTTTTAAAACTAACTATATTATTATTAGACTTTTAAAAGTATATTAAAGCGATATTAAAGAAATATTATATATTATATATAATTACTACTTAATACTAAGTTACTACTTAGATATATAAAAGTTAATAAAGATTATAATATTATTAAAAGTTAATAAAAAAGATCGAACTTTAATATATTTATAATATCTAATTATATTACTTTTATATATTAAAAAAAAGTTAGAAAAGATTATTATAAAATATATTATATAAATAATATTTACTTATTAAATACTCAGTTTATAATATAATAAAGTACTATTAAAATAGTTAGTAATAAATCTAATTACTTCTTTTATATATAATATTAAGATAGTTTTTATAAAAGAATATTAGATTATTATAATTATTATAAATATATAAAATATCTTTAATATTTTTTTACTTTAATAGCTACTAATTAGAATAATAAAATAAAGATAATTATTAATAGCTTTTAAACTAATTTAAAAGTTTTTTAATAAATACTAAATTTAAATATAATTAGAAAAGATAATTATATTTAGTAGTATAATTATATATAATATTTTATAAAAGTTTTCACTCTTATTAATACTTTATATACTTTATTTAACTAAACTTCTTAATTAAAATTAATAGTTATATTTTAAATATATAAATAATATCTACTTTTACTAAGTTATTAAAATACTAGATTTTAATATCAAGTTATTTATAATAGATATATATTAGATTAAATAATAGAAGTAAAAAAATAAGATAATATTTATATTTAAAAAGTTAGAAATAATCTACTTTTCTAGATATTAAGAAAATTATTTATTAAAATATATAATAGATAATAAACTTATAATTCAGCTTATTATAATAACTAAAGTAGAAAGAAAGTAGTTTGTATTATACTAATTAAAAGTCTAGTTTAATTAAAAACTAAGTTTTAAATAATATATCTTTAAGTAAATAACTAAAGTTAAAAAGATTATTTATTATATTTATAATCTTATATAAATTAAGAATAAACTACTAACTATTATATTATATAAAGTTATTATTACTTATATTCTTCTTTTAATTCTATATAAAATAAAGACTTAGTATATAAGATATTATTATCTTTTACAAATTAATAAATTTCTTAAAAATAAAACTATTAATATAAATAATAGTTAGTATATTAATATTATTAACAAGATTCTAATATAAATAATTAAAAATATACTTTCAATATAAAAGATAATTTTATTAATAATACTTTTTCAAGATATAAGATTTTTATTTAAATAAATAGTATTTAAATAAACTAAAGTATATTTTATATTATATTTTCGTATAATAGATTTATAATACTCTTTAGCAAAGTAAATAGAGATTATTTATATCAATTAACATTATTATATTTATATTCAATATTAAAACTAACTAATCTCTATTATATTACACTTTTATTTAATATCTTTATACTTCTTTTCGAAAAGCTAGAAGAACTTTATTATAAGTAAAATAAAGGAAAAAGTTATTAAAACCTTCAAATAATAATAAACTACTTTTTTAGTTATAAATATTATAGTCTTTTTAAATAAATCTAAGAAAATAATAAATAGAGTATATAAAGTTAAACACAACTTTATAATATACTAAAGTATTTAATAGATTAATATTAGTTATAATATTTTAAACTTACTATTATATATATTTAATATAAAAGTAGTTAGAATATAAAAAGTATTATAATATATTTTATAATTCTTATTATAATATAATTTATAATAAATCTAACTATATATTAATAATATTTTAATTATCTAATATATCTAAAGCGAAATAGTAATCTCTTTATAATAGACTTTCTTATATTATTAAAATATAATAGAAACTAAGAATATAAAAATATATTAAATATTAGAATATATTAGTATTATAAATAATAAAGCTATAAATACTCTAATAAATTTAAAAATAAAATAAATTATAATAAAGAGTAATTTAATAATTAAATTAATAAATAGTAACTTATATTTAATAATATAAAATATATATAATTATATTTAAATAGTATAATAAGTTAAAGTATAATTAAAACTTTTTATTAATTATAAATATTAGAATAATATATATTAAATAAAAGTACTTTTAAAACTCAAACTTCTATATACTAAGTTTTATTATTTACTTACTTTTAAAATTATATATAGCAACTTTATATAATATTATTAGAAGTTCTTATATTTAAATATAAACTTAGAATATTTATATAAATATCTAAAAATACTAGAATATATTATCTATTATAAATAAATATAATAGACTTTTAATAAATAATCACTCTATTTTATTTACTTATTATATAACTTGATAGAAGAAGTATAATACTTATAATAGTTTATTATAAAACTAATCTACTTTTTTAAACTATTAGAAATAACAGAGTTTTACTTATATATCTACTTTTACTAATATAAAAATATAATTATATATTTTAGTAACTTTCGAAACCTCTTTTCTTTCCTTTCCTTTTCTCTCCTCTCTTTTTTCTCTCTTTACTTTCTCTACTTACTTTTTTTATCTTCTCTTCTCTTTTTTTTCCTTTAAAATTATAAATACTTAGTAACCTAAATTGTATAAATAATAGTTTCAAGAAACTATAATAGTAATATCTATTTATAAATTTAAAAGTATTTAAAAAGCAACTTATAATTAAATAAGAAATATTACTCTCTCTCCTCAATTAATAAAAATAAAGGCTTTAAATTATAATGAAAACTAAATTTACTATATATATAAAATACTCTTTAAATAAATATTCTATATTTAATTAGTTTAATATATCTCTATACCTTTCAAGAAATACTAAGATAGTAAGTTTAACCTACTATCTAATAAATAGAAATAATAACTCTCTCTCTCTCTCTCTCTTTTTAATAAATATATATTAGATTAAATAATAGAAATAAGAAAATAAAATAATATTTACTTTTAAAAAGCTAGAAATAATTTACCTTTCTAAATATTAAGAAGATTACTTACTAAAATATATAGTAAATAATAAACTTATAATTCAGTTTATTATATTAACTAAGATAAAAAAAGAATAGTTTATATTATATTAACTAGAAGTTTAATTTAATCGAAGACTAAACTTCAAATAATATATCTTTAAATAAATAATTAAAGTTAGAAAGATTATTTATTATATTTATAATCTTATTTAAATTAAAAATAAATTACTAGTTATTATATTATATAAAACTACTATTATATATATTTTTCTTTCAATTTTATATAAAATAGAGATTTAATATATAAAATACTATTATTCTTTATAAGTTAGTAAATTCTTTAAAAATAAAATTATTAATATAAATAATAATTAGTATATTAATATTATTAATAAGATTCTAATATAAATAGTTAGAAGTATATTATTAGTATAAAGAATAATTTTATTAATAATATTTTTTTAAAATACTAGATTTTTATTTAAATCAATAATATTTAAATAAACTAAAATATAATTTATATTATATTTTTATATAATAGATTTATAATACTTTTTAATAAAGTAAATAAAGTCTGTTTATATCGATTAATATTATTATATTTATATTTAGTATTAAAACTAATTAATCTTTATTATATTATATTCTTATTTAATATTTTTATATTTCTTTTTAGAAAGTTAAAAGAATTTTATTATAGATAAAATAAAAGAAAAAGCTATTAAAGCTTTTAAATAATAATAAATAGTTTTTCTAATTATAAATATTATAATCTTTTCGAATAAATCTAAGAAAATAGTAAATAGAGAATATAAAGTTAAATATAGTTTTATAATATATTAGAATATTTAGTAGATTGATATTAACTATAATATTTTAAATTTATTATTATATATATTTAATATAAAAGTAATTAAAATATAGAAAATATTATAATATACTTTATAACTTTTATTATAATATAGTTTATAATAAATCTAACTATATATTAATAATATATTAGTTATCTAATATATTTAAAGTAAAATAGCGATTTTTTTATAATAAGTTTTTTTATACTACTAAGATATAATAGAAATCAAAGATATAAAAATATATTAAATATTAGAATATATTAATATTATAAGTAATAAAGCTATAAATATTTTAATAAATTTAAAAGTAAAATAAATTATAATAGAAAATAATTTAGTAATTAAATTAATAATTAGTAATCTATATTTAATAATATAAAGTATATATAATTATATTTAAATAGTATAATAAATTAAAGTATAACTAAAACTCTTTACTAATTATAAATATTAAAGTAATATATATTAAATAAAAATATTTTTAAAACTTAAACTTTTATATACTAAACTTTACTACTTACTCGCTTTTAGAATTATATATAATAACTTTATATAATATTATAAGTTCTTATATATAGATATAAACTTAGAATATTTATATAAATATTTAAAAATATTAGAATATATTATTTATTATAAATAAATATAACGAATTTTTAATAAATAATTATTCTACTTTATTTATTTATTATATAACTTAATAGAGAGAGTATAATACTTATAATAATTTATTATAAAACTAACTTACTTTTTTAAATTACTAGAAATAATAGAGTTTTACTTATATATCTACTTTTAATAATATAAAAATATAGTTATTTATTTTAATAACTTTTAAAACTTCTTTTCTTTCCTCTTTTTTTTTATTTAATCTTCCTCTTTTACTTTCTTTATTTATTCTCTTCTTTTTTATTTTCTTTCTTTTTTTCTAAAATTATAAAAACTTAGTAATTTAGATTATATAAATAATAGTTTTAAGAAGTTAAGATAATAATATCTATTTATAAACTCGAAAAGTATTTATAAAATAACTTATAATTAAATAAAAAACTTTACTCCTTTTTTTAACTAATAAAAATAAGAGTTTTAAATTATAATAAAAGTTTAATTTACTATATATATAAAATACTTTTTAATTAAATATTCTATATTTAATTAACTTAATATATCTTTATACTTTTCAAGAGATATTAAGATAATAAACTTAACTTACTACTTAATAGATAGAAATAATAACTTTCTCTCTCTCTTAATATATTTATTAATATTATAATTTATTTATAATAATATTATCTAATTATAAAACTTAATTTATATCTACTTTTTAAAAAAAGTTTAATAATATTTTAAAAACTTAAATTAAACTTTTAATTACTAACTATTTATAAACTAATAATTAAATTAAAATTTATAATTAATATTTATAAAAGAAACTTTAATCTTTTATTAACTATTATTAAAATAATTAGTTTAAATTCCTTTTAATAATAGATTATATTTAATTAATTTTATTATATATTTTTTTTAGTAATCTAAGTTTATTTGAAATATTATATAATTAAAAACTATAATATATTTAAATTTAAAATAATACTATATTAAATCTTTTTAAAAATAATCTTAATATTAATAATATTTATATATATATTTATTACAACTTTAAAATATTATAATATATTTACGAAATAATTAAAAAAATATAAAAATATATAGTTTAAATTATAAATATATTATATCGTTTAATTAATTTTAATATTAATAATTATATCTAACTAGATATAAAATATTTATTTATTTAATATCTTTTTAAAAAGCTTGATTTTCTAATAAATAGATATTTCAAGATTTTTAAGAAAATTAATTATTTTTTCAAATTTAAACTATCTAAAATAATAAAGATATACTTTATATTCTTTATTAATAAATTAAGAAAAATATTAAATAATCTACTTTCTAACTAAATTAATAAACTTTTACTACTAATTAATATAACTAGTAAGAAAAAATAGAAAGTAAAAAAGATTTTTACTTATTA
>JANHAD010000300.1:0-28022 GCA_026226035.1 Clarireedia monteithiana
TATATAATAAACTTTTATAATTAAATAAATATATTTAAAATTTTAAACTATTTATATAAAATATATTATAAAGTTTTATTTTATATATAAATATTATAATTTTTAATAACTTTCTTAATTATTTTCTTTATTTATAGAAAATATATATTTACTTTAATTCTTATAAATATTTTAAAGATTCTTTAATAATTATAAACTAATAATTTATATTATTTTTAAATAAATTCTTTAATTAAAATAAAAAAGATATATATTTTCTTATAAAAATATATTATTTCTTCTTTAATTATAAATTCTTTATTTAATTTCTTTAATATTTATATTATAATAAAATTATTTTTATAATATTCTTATATTTATTTTTCTAAATAGTTATTATAAAATCTTATTATTATAGTTAATTAAATTAAATTAAATATTAATAATTTACTTTTTTAATAAAATATTATTTAAAAGATTTTCTTATTATTTTCTTAATATTCTTTTTTTTTATTTAAAATATTAATTTTAATATTTTCTAATCTTTTAATATATAAGATTTTAAAATTATATATAATTAATATTTTAATTTATTATATTTATTATTAATTAAAAATTTTAATAATTATAAAGTAGATTAAATTTTTATAATTTAAATAAATTTAAATTATATATTTAAATTTTTTAAAATAAATTTTTTATTTTTTAAATATATTAATAATAGTTAATAATTTTTTATTATAAATTTTATAATTTAATTTTATTAGTTGAAACTTTCTTAAATAATATATTATTAATTATAGTTTTCTATCTTTTTTTAATTAGTTAAAGATTATACTTAATATAAAGTTTAATATATTTATCTTAATAATAATTGTTTATTTGAAATTAAAAGTAATTAGAATTAGTATTTATATAAAAATTTATTTAAAGTTATTAAAAGTTTTTTATATTATATTATTCTAATTATATTTAATATCTCTTTTAATTAGATTTATAAAAAGTATTATAATTTTTAAGTAATCTTTAATAAATTATTTATAGAAATTTATAAATCTTAAGAAGAATTATATTCTTTTAATAGTAATAAGTTTCTTTTACTTTAAAACTTCTTTTACTTTATTTAAGTTTATTTTAAGTTTTATTATATTAATAATATATTCAAGGAATTCGGTTTTAATAATATAGAATTTATATTTTAAAAGTTTTAATAAAATATTTATATTTATTAAAATTTATAATATTTCTTATATAATCTTAATATATTCTTCAAATATTTTAATAAAGATTAAGATATTATCTAAGTATATTATATAGTAATTATTAAGGTACTTTCTTAATAAGTTATTAATTAAATATATATATATTACTAATATATTAATAAGTTCGAAAAGTATAATCTAGTATTTGTAATATTTATAATATATATAGAATATTATTTTCTATTTATCTCTTTCTTTAATTCAAATTAAATTAAATTCTATATATTAATTTAATTTTATAAAGAATTTAACTTTTCTAATTTAATCTTATAGTTTATTAGTTAATAGTAATAAGTATTAATCTTTAATATAATATCGTTAAGCTTTTAATAGTTAATAACTAGTTTATTTTTTTTATTTTCTTTCTTTAATATAAAGAAGATAAATACTTTTATAAATAAAGTAGATTCTCTAATAAATCCTTTTATTAAATTCTTATTAAAGTATTTATAAAGCAATTTAAGTTTTTTTTTTAATAATAGTATAATTAATAAGAATAATAATTCCTTTTCTTCTTCTAATTTTATCTTATAATTTTAAAATCTATATTTTAATAAAATATTTTTTTTCGATCTTTCTTAAAAGATTTTAATATATTTCTTATATTATATTAATATATTCTTTAATAAGAGATCTTAGACTAAATATTCTATATTCAAAATACTATTCACTTTCAACTTTTATAGTTTTTTCTATTATATTTTATATTAGTATATCGATTTTATAGAATTTTATATAAATTCTATCTTATATTTATATTTATTTAACTTCAAGGTTTTTATAACTTAGTTAATATATAGATTGTAACTTCTTAGTTATAATATTTTTAAAATTATCTAATATTTATTTAGTAATATTAAATCTATTTTTATTTACTTAGAATATTAATTTAGTTATATTGTAAATTCTTTTATTTTATATTAAATTATTTTATTATCAACTAATTATTTGTTAATAAAAGTAAGTTTATATAAAATTGATTTTTTAAGAATTTATAATTTCACTAATATTATAACTTTTAATATTATAAAATTTTCTATTACTTCTAAATCTATTATAACTTAAAATATTTACTTATTTATATATACTTTGTAAAGGATTTATTTTAATCTTAAATTAGCTTTTAACTTTTTAACTAGCTTTTTTAACTTTATTATAAGTTATTTTTAATTAATATAAAGTATTTTGTAATAAGGTTTTGTAGTTAATATATTCTATTATATTCTAATTTCTTTGTTTATTGATTTTATATAATATACTTAGCTTTTTATTAAAAATTAGTATACTAGTTATTTTATATAAATATTTTCCTTTTTTTCGATTTAGTATTAAAATTATATTATTCTTAAATATCAAAATATTATTTAATATTACTTTTTTTAAAATTCGATATCTTTAAAATCGTTTTATAAGAATTCTTAATAAGTTTTTTCAATTTTAAACTATTTTTATTTAAAATATTTATTATCTTTATATATTAATTTATAGACTTTATTTACTTTAAATTTAAAAGTTCTAATATAATTATAATATTTGACTATTTAATTTAAATAAGTAAATACTTTAACTTTTTAATTATTATTTTCTTTAATAATCTATTCTTTATTTATTTATAATAAATTGAATATCTTACTTTATTCTAATACTTTTTATTTTATATTTAATTAATAATTCTTTCTTAACTTTTTAAAATATTATTTTATATTATTTTTATTTAACTAGTATATTAAATAATTATTATTATAATAGATTATTTATAATAATATAATATAATTAAATTTATTCTCTTTAATTATTATATTTAGTTGATATCTAAATATATTTTTATTTTAATAATTATCTTTATTTACTAAAGTTTTAAATTATTTTTTTCTTTTCTAAATATTTCTTTTTAATTTCTATTTATAAAATTTTCTTTAATAATCTTTTATTTAATATCTTAGAAATTTATATTTAAAATATAGTTTTATTTATAATTTATAGTTTTTTTCTTTATTAAAAAAATTATTTCTTAAATTTATAATATCTAATTTTATAAGATTATTATAATTTTTTTCTTTTTAATTCTATTTAATTAAATTTCTTAAATATTTCTTATTTAATTAATAAAAATAAGATTATTAATTATTAATAAAATATAATTTTTATTAGAATTTATATTTATAATTATTAATTTATATAGTTTCTTTAATTAAATTATTTATATTATTAATAAAGTTTTTATATAAAAGTTTAAATTTAATATTATTTTTTAAATTTAATATATAATAGTTTAGAAGTATTATAATATTCTAATTAATTTAGTTTTTATATTTTTTAAATTTTATAATATAATTAATAATTAATTTAGTTTATTAAAAAATAAATAACTTTTTTTTAATAGTTTATATAATATTTATATTTTTAAATATTTATTATATTTCTTTTCGAAATTTTTTAAAACTCTTAAAAATAATTATTATAATTATTATTATTTTATTAGAATTTAAATTATTCTTAAAATAATTAAATAAGAAAAATTTAATTTATTTAAATATTTTGTTTTTAAAATAAAAAGTAATTTAAAAACTTTTTATATTATAAATTATAAATTTATTTATATTAAATTTAAAATATATTCTAAATTATAAAAAGAAAGTATTTAACTTTTTTCTATTATTATTATATTTATTTGGAAGTGTAATTTTAAAAGTTTTTTAAAATTTTAACTCTCTTAGTTTATTATTATTATTATTATTATTTATATCTTCTTTATTTATATTAACATTGTTATTATAATTACTTTGAAATATAAAAGTATTAATTAGATTAATAGAAAATATAATTATTTATTAAATTAAGAGTTTAACTATAATAGTATTAATATTAGTTATATCGATTCGATATAAAAAGTAATAAAAGTATTTAAAATATTATAAATATTTATCTTCTAAGTTATATAGAAGTAGTTAAGATTCAAGTATTACTAGTTACAATAATTAGTAATATTATTATAGTTTTATTATTAATAAATAATTTATAAAGAATAGATTGATTATAGATAATAGTAAGTATATAAATAATAATTAAAGTTAAATATAAAGTTTTATATATTAAGAAAATATTATCTACTTATATAGATTTTTATATTTTATAAAATAAACTAATAAATAGTTTATTAGTTTCTTAATAGATTGATAAAAAGTTTATTAATTTATTTTTTTATTTAAAGTTTTATTAAAAATACTCTTTTAAAATCTAAAGTATTAATTTAATATTAAGTATCTTCGTTTTTATAATATTGTTTATATAAAAGGTATAATAGTAATTATAAATACCTTTTTTATCTTTATACTAAAAGTAAAGATATTTAAAGATTACTTTAATATATAATTTTTATACTTCAGTTTATATTTACTAAATATAAGAAGTAGCCTTCTAAATTTAAAGTCTTTAAGTATCTATATAACTTAAAGTTATAATATATTAATATAATAAAAAGTAGTATTATAAAATTGATTAATAATACTTTTAAATAAAAGATTATTTTAAACTTTGTTTTAAAAAGTAGAAGTTTAATTTCTTAATATAAAGTAAAAGAGTATTTTTATAAAAATAAAATTAATTAATCTTAATAAAAATATATAAATGAAGTTAATTTTATAATTTAAAAGAAGATAGTTAATTTAATTAATAATAACTTTTTAGTTAGATTTAATTAAAGTATTAGTAGAATAATATAAAAGAGTAAATATTATAGTAAGAATTAGTTATAATAGTTTTAATAACTTTTTAAAGTTGTTTTTTTATTTTATAAAGTTAAAATATTAAATAAGTTTTTTTAAAGTTATAATCTAATATTAAATACTTTTAATTCGATTTTGATAATATTTAATAAGTTTAAAAGATAAATCTCTATAAATTATTTATTTAAAAACTAAGTTAATAAATATTAAAATATAAAATTGTTAATAAAACTTTTTAAATAAAGATAAGAGATTTAAAATTATTATAAATAATATTTAATATTTAACTTTAATTTAAACAACTTCGAAGTTATTATAAAATAATATATACAACTTTTTAACTAGCTATTTAATAAATAAAAGAGGCTTTTATAAAAATAACCTTTTAAAATAATATAAAATAATATTTTCAATCTAATTACTTATATACTTATAAATTTAATATTTATTAAAGTGAGTATATATAACTAATCGATTAAAAATTATATACTTTTAAAAAGATAAAAAGATATTAAAACTATTATTAAACTTATTAATTAGATTAGTAATTTAAAAGAAGTATTTTAAATATTAGTTAAAAAAAGAAAGTTTATAAGTAAATTAAATATATAAAAGTAATTTAATTAAATTAATAACTTTCTTAATAAATAGATTAAAAATATAATATACTTTAATAAATAATCTTTTTATTATAACTTTAAATTATATAAATATTTAAAAACTTTAAGTTTAGAAGATTACTTTTTATATTTAATAGATATAAACTAAAGTATAGAGATTATATAATAAAGTAATTTTTAAATATCTTTACTTTTAATATAAAGATAAGAAAGATATTTATAACTATTATTATATCTTCTATATAAATAATATTATAAGAAAGAAAGTATTTAATATTAAATTAGTATTTTAGATTTTAAAAGTACTTTTAATAGAACTTTAAATAAAAAGATAAACTAAGAGACTTTTTATTAGTTTATTAAAAAATTAGTAAACTATCTATTAATCTACTTTATAAAATACAAAGATTTATATAAGTAGATAATATTTCTTATAATATATAAAGCTTTATACTTAACTTTAATTATTATTTATATATCTACTATTATTTATAATCAATCTATTCTTTGTAAATTGTTTATTAATAATTAAATTATAATAATATTATTAGTTGTTGTAACTAGTAATATTCAAATCTTAATTACTTTTATATAACTTAGAAAATAAGTATTTATAATATTTTAAATACTTTTATTACTTTTTATAATCAAATTGATATAATTAATATTAATACTATTATAATTAAACTCTTAGTTTAATAAATAGTTATATCTACTATCAATCTAATTAATATCTTTATATTTTAAAATAATTGTAATAATAATATCGATATAAATAAAGAAAATATAGATAGTAATAATAATAATAATAAGTTAAAAAAGTTAAAACTTTAAGAAACTTTTAAAATTATACTTTCAAATAAGTATAATAGTAATAGAAAAAAGTTAAATACTTTCTTTTTATAATTAAGAATATATTTCAAATTTAATATAAATAAATTTATAATTTAAAATATAAAAAACCTTTAAATTACTTTCTACTTTAAAGATAAAGTATTTAAATAAATTAAACTTTTTTTATTTAACTACTTTAAAAATAGTTTAAATCTTAATAAAATAATAGTAATTATAATAATTATCTTTAAAAGCTTCGAAGAATTTTAAAAAGAAATATAATAAGTATTTGAAGATATTGATATTATATAAATTATTAAAAAAAAGCTATTTACTTTTTAATAAATAAAGTTAATAATCAATTATATTATAGAATTCTGAAAATATAGAAATTAAACTAATTAGAATACTATAATACTTCTAAACTATTATATACTAAACTTATAAAATAATATCAAACTTAAACTTTTATATAAAGATTTTATTAATAATATAAATAATTTAATTGAAGAAACTATTTGAATTAACAATTATAAATATAAATTTCAATAAAAAGTATATTTTATTAATAATTAACAACCTCGCTTTTATTAATTAAACAAGAAATATTTAAGAAACTTAAATAAATAGAATTAAAGAGAAGAAACTTATAATAATTTTATAAAGCTAAATATTATAAATTTACAAAATAATCTTTTCAATGAAGAAAAGAATTACAGATTGCAAATAAAATTATATTTTAAATGCGGATTTCTAAAATATTAAATAAAGGACTATTAAAAGAAGTTTTATAAATAAAAATCAAAAAGAAATATTTAAAAAAAAAAGAAGTAGTTTAAAACTTTAATAAGTAAAAATAATTATTAAGATAAAAATATATTTAAATATTAACTAAGTATAATAATTAAGGAAAACAAATCTAATTATATTATATTATTATAAACAACTTATTATAATAACAATTATTTAATATATTAGTTAAATAAGAATAATATAAAATAATATCTTAAAAAGCTAAGAAAGAACTATTAATTAAATAAAAAATAAGAAGTGTTAAAATAAATTAAAATACTCAACTTACTACAAATAAATAAAAAATAAATTATTAAAGAAAATAACAATTAAGAAATTAAAGTATTTACTTATCTAAATCGAATAATTAAATATTATAATTATATTAAAACTATTAAACTTAAAGTAGGTAAAACCTATAAACTAATATACAAAGACAATAAATATTTTAAATAAAAATAGCTTGAAATAAGAAAAACCTATTAGAAATTCTTATAAAACAATTTTAAAGATAGTAAATTTAAAGAAAAATAATATTAAGTAATATTCTAATATTTAAGAAAAATATAACTTTGATATTAAGTTAGAAAAAAAGAGAATATTTATATAAAATAATTAATATACTAGTTTTTAATAGAAAGTTAAATATATTATATAAAGTTAAAAAACTAAGAAGTTAGATTATAGTAAAATATATTAACTACGAAACTTTATTATAAGAAACTTTAATAATTTATATAATTAAGAGAGTTAATTAAAAAATTAAATACTATTTTAAAGTTAAAATAAATTCTTTACAAAGTATATATAAATAAATAAAGGTTTTAAATAATAATAAACTTAAAAGTAATAAAGAATTTTATAATATTAAAAGTTATAATATTAGTTAAATTATAAACTTTCAAAAAACTAATTTTATATAAACTTCATTTTACTAACAAGCAACTAATTAAAGAAGATAGAATAATTTAATATAAAATACAAGTTTTTAAAATATAAATAGAATAATATTCTAAATAGATAAAAATAAATTTAATTTTATTAGAAAGATATTAAATAATTCTAAGAATATTATAATTAAAAAATTATAATCTATATATTAATTAAATTAAACGAACTTTAAAGTTTGATAAATATAAGTATAAAAAAGACTTTATACAAAGTTCTATAAAACTAATATATTAATATAGAATATAGTAGAAAAAACTATAAAAGTTGAAAGTGAATAGTATTTTAAATATAAGATATTTAACTTAAAATCTCTTATTAAAGAATATATTAATATAATATAAAAAATATATTAAGATCTTTTAAGAAAAATTGAAAAAAAGTGTTTTATTAAAATATAGATTTTAAAATTACAAGATAAAATTAAAAGAAGGAAAGAAGCTATTATTCTTACTAATTATATTATTATTAAAAGAGAAACTTAAATTACTTTATAAATACTTTAATAAGAATTTAATAAAGAGATTTATTAAAAAATCCACTTAAATATTATAATTAGGTTTAAGTTTAGAAAATACTTCAAAAACGTTATATAAAAATATTAATATATTTACATTTTAACTATTATATCAATTGAATATTACAATTAAGTTTAGATTTAAAAAACACTTCAAAAACGTTATATAAAAATATCAGTATATTTATATTTTGACTATTATATTAAAAAACTTCAACTTTACATTTTAAAAAATATTTTAACTACTATATTAAAATACTACAACCTTATATTAAAAAACACTTTAAAAAACACTTTATAAAATATTTCAACTTTATATCAAAAAACGCTTTAAAAAATACTTCACAAAATATTTCAACTTTATATTAAAAATATTTTAAAAAACATTTTATAAAATACTTCAACTCTATATTAAAAAACACTTTAAAAAATATTTTACAAAACACTTCAACTTTATATCAAAAAACACTTTAAAAAATATTTTATAAAATACTTCAACCCTATATTAAAAACGCTTTAAAAAACACTTTATAAAACACTTTAACCTTATATCAAAAAATACTTTAAAAAACACTTTACAAAATACTTCAACTCTATATTAAAAACACTTTACATCAAAAAACACTTCAAAAAACACTTCACAAAACACTTCAACTTTATATCAAAAAACACTTTAAAAAACACTTTATAAAACACTTTAACTTTATATAACAATTAAATTATTTATTAAAGTAATATTTTAACTACTTTATTTATCTTATTATCTAATTACTTTTAAATTTCTTTTCTACTTCATAATATTATTTATTATATTTAATTAATCTTAATCTTATATTTAAAGTGTTTTTTAATATAAAGTTGAAATATTTTATAAAGTATTTTTTAAAGCGTTTTTGATATAGAGTTGAAGTATTTTGTAAAATATTTTTTAAAATATTTTTTAATATAAAATTGAAGTATTTTGTAAAGTGTTTTTTAAAGCGTTTTTTAATATAAAGTTGAAGTATTTTATAAAGTGTTTTTTAAAATGTTTTTGATATAAAGTTGAAGTATTTTATAAAATGTTTTTTAAAGTATTTTTTAATATAAAGTGTTTTTAATATAGAATATCAAAGATTATAATATAGTCTAAACTTTCTATAATATTATAATATAATATAGTAATCTTTTCTTTTTAAATAATATAATATTCAATCTTAAACTCTTTTATAATCTTACTATATTCTATTTACTTTAATATCAACTTTTTATTGAACTTATTTGATAAACACTTTAAATTACTAATTTAATTACAATAATTTATAATATAACAATAATATAATAATACTATCGATAATATAATTAATATAGGATATAATATAATAATCTTGAAATATATAATAAATATAACTTTATCCTCTATTTTCTAAACCTAGTTAACAATTTAAATTCTTCTTCTTTTAAAAGGTTTATATAATAAAAAGCTAAAAAAAATAAATAAAATTAAAAGAAGATTAAGAAAATAAAAGTTAAAAAAAATAAATAAAATAAAAAAAAAGTTGAAAAAGTAAAAGCTATTTAAGAATAATAAACTGTAAATAAACGAATCTGATTATTTCTATCTATTAATATAACTTCTAAACTATCTATAATATATTAGTTATCAACCTTTTAATAATATATCTAAATACTAGATAACTAAATCTAAATAAAAGTAACTTTTATTATTAACTTCTTTTTAGAATAAAATATAAATAATGAAAATATACTTATAACTATAAAAGAAAATAAATAACTAGTATTCTATTATATAAACTACTATCTATAAATATAAAATTCTAAGATCGATTTATAATTTCTTTTATAATAATCAATTAAAACTAATAATAATTTACTAACGAATAATTGTATACTAACTCCTTTTAATTTATATATTTCAATATCACCTTAATTATCTCTTAGTATATTTACATAGTTTTCAAAGAATATAAATTTAAGATTTAAATTATTTTATCTTTTTTTTAATATATCCTACCTTTGCTAAATTAGTTTGATAAAAATTAAAATAATTTTTACTCTCAAATAAGTTTTATAAGAAGCTAGTTAAATAAATATTTATTTACTTTATTTATTCTATATCTTCTATTATAGTTATATAAAACTAAGTAATTATTTATTATTTATTTCTAATTAACTTTTCTTTAATAGAGATATCTTCAAACTATCTACTTATAATTATTTATATAAATTAATACTAGATAATAAAGAGATTCTAAACTTTCTTCTACTTTTTTTATATTAATAATATAATCTTCTGATAATTAAGATAATAAATAATCTTTGTTTAATATTATAAAGTATTTTATTAATTATCTTTAAAACAGATTATTTTATATTATAGTAAAGTACTAATAATAATTTAATAATTATTATAATACTTTTTATATAATAAAAGACTTATATAACAATTATAATAATATTAATTATCTTACTTCTTTCTTAGATTCTAAATTATTTAAAAATTCAAGGATTCCTAATTTTATTAATAATAAATACTTTTTTTATAATAATATAGTAATAATATTAACTTTAAATAATCCTTACTAACTTTATTTAAAGTAGATTAATCTTATTAATAAATCTAAAATACTTCCAACTTCTATTATAAAAGAGATATTTAAAAGGAAAAAGTCTAATAATTAAGAATATCTTTAATATATTTGTTTTTTCGATTATAAATATAGTATATTAGATATTCTACTATCAAATATTATTAATATTAATAATATCTATAATATTATAAACAACTTAATAGGTTTTAAGAAAGATTTTACTTTTTATTTAATAACTACTTTAAGTAATTTTATAAATAGAAAAGTCTATAATATTTATATTAAAGTTATAAATAATAGTTTACTTTATAATTATAAATTTATCTTATTTAAAAAAATTCTATATATCCTTATAGGAACTTTTATTAATTAGATATATATAAAATTTTATTTTATATTTCCTCAAATTTAATTATAATATAGATAGTTTTTAATACCTTTAATAATTCTAACTAGTAACTAATAATAATAACTTTATAAACTTATTCTTTACTTTATATTTCAAAAAAGTTACTTCTTTACTACTTTTAAAAGTCTTTTATAAACTTACAACTAAGTTTTTATTTAAGTATTTACAACTAATTTTAAAAGTAGATAATAAAAAATATTATAATATAGTTAATAATAACTTCTTTAATATTCTTTTTAACTCGAGTTTTCTAATAAATTAATTAAAAATATTTATAAGAATATTCAAATATACAATTTTATTAAGTTTAAAAGAATAGTTATTTTCTTTATTGAAAAGAGTATAAAGGATATTTATTACTTAAAAATATATATCAAGTTAAATCGAAAATAGAATAAATAGTAGAATAATAAAATTAATAAGATTTATATTCTTTAAAACCAATATTAAGTTGATCTAAGAAAACAATTCCAAGTAAAGTAAAATAAAAATAATAAAAAGTAAATACTCTTTTAAAAACTATATTATATTAAAAGCTATTATAACTCTTATTTTAAAAATAGAAAGTAGAAAAGTATTTTACTTCTTCTTTAATATAATCTAAGTAGTCTTTGTAATCTCAACTTCTTTACTATAATCGTTAAAGTAGAAAGTAAGTAATATAATTAAAATATTATATTCTCTTAGTTTTACTTGAAGTTAAAAATAGAATTTATTACTAATATTATTAAGTTATTTGAAAGTTCTAATATCGATATTCTACTTTATAATTCGAATTATATTATTTTAATTTATAATACTATATATACTTAGATTATAGATTTCTAATCTGCTATTAAATCTATACTTATTAATAAAAATAAAGTAAAAAAAGGACTTGATAAACTTAATAATACTTTTATTAAGTTGTAAAAAGAGTATTAAATAAAAGGAGATATTTACTATTTTATTACTCTTAAGCTTATATACAAAGAAATACAATTATCTCAAATATATTTTAAAATACTAACTAATTTAAAAGATACTTTATAATAACAATTTATATTTAAAGAGGATTTTTTTAATATTAATCTTATTATTTCTTTTTATAAAAGCTGCTTATACTTTAAACAATATAATAAAAAAGATTTATTAAACGAGGATTTTAATTATCTATTTTACTATTACTTTTTTTTTTTAATTTCTTTAGAAACCTTTATAAGCTTTTTATATAATAATCTTAATAAAGCTTATATAAGATTTAAAATAGTTTTTTAAGATATCAATAACTTTTATATCGATCTATTTATTATTATTACTATATTTTTATTTTTCTATTTTACTTATTATAATATTCTTTCTAAGAGTATATCTCTTATATTTAAGCTTTTTCACAATTTATAGTTATATAAATTATATAAGAATATAATAGAATAATCTAACGATAAATCCGATATAACTAAGTTTTCTAAAGAATAACTGAAAAATAAAGAGCTTAATATAGGTTATAATATAAAATACTATAAATATACTTACTTTATATCTAAAATCGATTAGAGAAAATAGTAAATAGTTTCGAATCGAGTAAATAACTTTTTATAAAATAAACTTGTCTTTATATATATTATAAAGATAAAATATAAATAAGTTCTCTAAATAAATAAAAGTGTTAAAATATTCTCTATAATCAAAGAATAGATTAATAAAACTTAATTTGAAAAAGAATATAAAACTATTTCTAATTTCTATATTAGATATTTAATAATTCTTTATCAGTATAATATTTAGATCTAACTTAAGAATAATAATATTCTTCTTTATAAAGAAGAAGAAATAGCTTAATTATTAAATAGAGAGGTTCTTATAATATACAATAATATAATATAATAGATTATAAATTTCAATTCTAATATACCTTGAATACTTAATTTAAATACTAATAATAATATCTTCTATAAAAGTAATACTTGCTAACTTTTATAATATCTGTTCGATTCTAAGCTATTTTATTTAAATAAACCTTTAAAAGTAGATAATTATAAAAAGAAGTAGGAAAAGAAATAAATTAAAAAACTATTTTATATAATTTATACTAAAATATAAAATATAATCTCCTCGACTTATAATAGTTAAACTATATAGATTTAAAGAGAAAAGTTCTACTAAGTAGTTTATACTACTAATCTACTTTTAATTTATTTAAACTCAATTATTTTCCTTTATTAAAAGAAAAAAGCAAGGTATTTATAAGATATATTTAACTTTTTTAAAAGACTTCTTATATTTATAATCTCTTTAATATATTATTTATTAACTAAATAAATCTACTTTGATTATCTATATCTTAAAGTCTTAATATATTATAAATAGTTAAATATATCTATTTTCTATAATAAACTATTAAAACTTCAATATAAAACCGAATTCCAAAGCAAATCTATTGATCGAATCTAGAAGATTATAATATAAAAATAACATTGTTTTTTATAATTTATATACTCTTTAATATATAATACTTAATTATAATAAGAATATAATTTATTTCCTATCTTTAAAAAACTAGTTTATTAATTTCTATTTCTTACTTTAATTAATTATATATATCCCTTTAACTACTTAGATATTATTATATTATTAAGAATAAAATAGAAAAGTTAATATTCAAAAGAATAAAGTTCAAAGCTATTTATAGAATTTATTTAATAAAAGAAAGTCGATAATTAATAAACTAGAGCTTAAAGCTATTTATAGAACTTGTTTAATAAAGGAAGATTAATAGTTAATAAACTAAAGTTTAAAATTACTTATAGAACTTGTTTAATAAGAGAAAGTTAGTAATTAAAAAGTTAGAGTTTAAAGTTACTTATCAAACTAGTTTAATAAATAGTAGTTAGTAATTAAGAGTATAAAGCTATAAAATATCTATAAAATTAATTTGATAAAAAGTTCTATTTCTTCAATTTCAATTAATTGACTTTAGATCTATTAAAGTATCTATAGTTTTATTATTTAAAATACTAGTATATCTTAATAACTAATATTTATATATCCTAAATATTTATTATATTTTAGACTTTTAGTAATTCAGAAAAGCCTATTATAAAAACATTATTATATATATATTTATATTACTACTATTAAACTACTATAGAGTTATAAAATAATCTATTTAACTTACTATAACGATAAAAAATATATTCTAATATCTATATTATACTTATCTATATCTTTATAAATTGAAAATATTATATCTTTTCTATATTTTCTTACAACTAATAGTAGTCTTATTAAATTTATAACCTCTTTTAAGATTATAAAACTTCTTTCTAATAATAGTCAACTTTCTAAACTTATAATACTTATAAACTAAATTAACAATCTAATTGATATATAGATCGCAGCGAATAACTTTATATTAAAAATCGATAAAAATAACTTTGTAATATTTATAAGTTAAATTCTAGTTAATCTAATAAAAATTTAAAACTCTTAACTTAATATAACAACAACTAATATATTCCTTAATAGTAAACTTAAAAGATTGTTAATATTTAAAAGATTATTAATATTTAAAGAATCTAATAAGAGTTTAAAACTTTTAAGTTAATATAACAACGATTAATATATTCCTTAATAATAGATTTAAAAGATCGTTAATATTTAAAGGATTATTAATATTTAAATTAGTTAACACTTTAATTAGTAAGCTTATTATAAGTAATACTTTTTAGAATTAGATATTTATAACTACTATAACGAATATAGATATAGTAGATAATATATTCTTATTTAGCTTTATAACTAAAATAATATACTTTGTTTAGAAATATAATAAATAATATTCAATTATCGAAGCTCTTAGTATTATATATAAGAAAAAAATCGAAGTATTTTAAACTATTTCTTCTTTTAAACTTCCTCGAGATATTTAAAAGCACTTATTTTAATTATTTATTAGGTTGTTGATAGCTTAGATTATCGTTTGTTATTAAATACAAAGATAATTATAATATTATATTACAATCTTTATATCTAAGCTACTATAAAGATATTTGCTTTCACGATAATAAATATTATAATCAACTTAATTAGTTATATTATTAGTTATTATTTCTATTATAATAATATTTACTTCTTATATTAATAGATAAATAAAAAGGAAACTTATATAAATAATTAGTAATTGTAAGTAACTAGTAAATCTAAGTTTCTACTTATTTTTATTATAATAATATTCACTTCTTATATTAACAAGTAAATAAAAAAGAAATTTATATAAGTAATTAATAACTATAAGTAACTGATAAATCTAAGTTTCTATTTATTTCTATTATAACGATATTTACTTCTTGTATTAATAAGTAAATTAAAAGGAAACTTATATAAGCAACTAGTAATTATAAATAACTAGTAAATCTAAATTTCTACTTATTTTTATTATAATAATATTCACTTCTTATATTAACAAATAAATTAAAAAGTAACTTATATAAATAATTAGTAATTTTAGATAACTAGTTATTTTAATTCTATTATAATTTACTATCTATTAATTATTTTATCTTTTATAATAGATAGAAAGAAAAAGAAGAAAACTCTGTATTTATAAAATAAGTTTAAGTTTTATAAGGACTCGGTTAAATAGTTATATTATTTACTTTATCTTTTAATATTCATTGTTTATATTTATACAATGAAAACTTTTCAAATAAACTTAATATTAATATTTATCTTCTTCCTTCTTCTTTTATTTTTAATTCTCTTTAAAACAACTCTATACTACCTTTCTTTCTCTTTCCTACTAATTATTTATATCAACTTACTTAGAATCCTTATTTACTTATCTTCTATATATTCAATTTACTTTTATAAGTTTTTAATAGATCTTCTATTTATTTATCTTTAAAGATTATAAGTATTATTTATTTGAAATTATATTTAGCTTCTTAAAGCTATTATAAAGTAAAGAATATAAAATTGATATTTCTTAGTAAAAGCTTTATAGAAGATTGATATATATATAAATTATTTTAATTTTACTTTCCTATTTCTTGTAAAAAAAAGAAAAGTTCTTAAATTTATTTAATAAACTTCTAAATAACTAGCTACTAATTTTTAATATATATCTAGACTTTTTAAAATAGTAGGTAAAAAAAAAAAATCGAGTTTATTTAGACTATCACGATTATTATCTACTTTGAAAAAAGCTAAAATATATTTATAATCTAATATTATATTCTCCTTTATTATTAAGAAACCTTCTTCTTCTAATAAATCTATTATTAAAAACTCTCTTTAAATTGATAATATAAACTTAGCTTCGATAATAATTTAAGTTAAATTGTCTATTATATCTACTAAAGATACTACTACTATTAAAAAAGTAAAGAAAAAAACTATAAAAAAAAAAATAAAAAAAACTTATAAAATTGCAAAAAAAAAATAAAAGATTATAAAAGTAATTGAAAAGAAAGAGATAAAGAAAGTGAAGAAAGCGATAAAGAAAGTAGTAAAAAAGAAGTATAAAACTACGAAAGTATTATCTAAAGGAAAAAATAAAAATAAAGTTATAAATAATACTTCTAAAATCAATTCTTCTTTTTTAAAATCTAACTTCGATTCTAAATTAAACTTGAACTTTGATTTTAATTCAAATACTTCTACTAATTCTCGTTTACTACGAATATCTACTTTAGTAGTTATTAGATATAAGTAATATTAAATAAATCTATCTGTAAAATACTACAATGAAAATATATTAGAAAATTTAAAAACTATTAAGTTTAATCTCTAGTAAGTCAATTCTTTAAATAGTTTAAAATATATTCGATATATTATTACTAATATTGAATATAATATAAGTATACTTTCTAGATATCTAAGCTTCTATTATATAAAATAGTTTTATAAAGTACTTGTATTTTTAGATATAGAATTCTTTTCTTATTAAATTTATTTAATTCCACTTTATTACTCTTTATTAAACTTATTTAATAAATATTCTTTACTTTTACTAATTATTATTCTAACTATCAAAACTCTTATCAATAAATTACTTAAAGTCAAAGCTAATAACTTTAATACTTCTATTATAAAAAAAGATAGTAAATAGAGTTTTATAAATAAGAAATTCTTCATTTAATTACTTACTTAGATTAAAAGAACTAATAAACTATTCGACTTTTTAACCTTTCACTTTGTAAATAACTCTAAATACTACTTTACTATAAATATTATTATCTAAATCAATTATATAATTATAATATTACAGCTTTTTAAATAATTAACACTCTTTAATCCTCTTTAATCAAAGTTTAAAAATACTAATATATATTTTCTTAAGTATAATTATAAAGATTGAAATTATATTTTTATTATTATTAAATTTGTTTTATATAATAACTTGGATAATCGTTCTAATATTAGAAAATAAACTAGTAAAGAGAATATCTTAAATATATATTTATCTCCTTTTCTTACAAATAAAAATATTACAGTTGCTTCTAATAACTATTTTAAAGTTAAAAATAACACTTCTAAGTTAAAGAATTATTAGATAAAAGTTGTTAATTAACTAGAAATCGCTATTAAAAACTATCTTGATTTTAACAATCTTCTAATTACTAAATAATTAACAAGGAAAATAATAGTAAATCTAGAATTTATATAAAATCTATATTGATTAGAAGACGATTTATTAAAAAACTTATCTTAACGAAATACTAGCAAGAGTATAAAAAAAGATTATATTAAATATCTTTCTTTATCTTTAAAAAATATTTTTCAATTTATAAAAAGGTTAAGATTATATATTAAAGTTTTATAAGACTTTAATAATATCGATAAAATATAATAATCTTAATCTTAAAGCGAAACTAATATTATTATTAATAACCTACTTAAGATTATTTATATATAAAAGGCTAATAATATTTATAATAAAACTGAGATAGAGTTTAAGATATAAACAAAGGAAGAAAAAATACAAGTATTTTAAAATTTGAAAATAGTTATAAGCTTTATTTTTAAACCTTTTTCAAATTACAAAGCTTTATACTACTAAGCTAGTATAAATCTTAGTAACTTGAAGATTTTTCTAAATAGTAGTCTCTTTTATAAACTATATCAAATTATTAATAATTATATTTCTTAACTCTTTTTCTTATCAAATAAATTCGATATAAAGCTATTTAAGTTATTTTATTTTTATCTAATATATTACTTAGCTTTATATTTAACTATATTATTCGAGAATTCGCCTATTTATAATTTTATTATAAGCTTTAAATATAATATTGAAAAAATACTAACTATATTTAATATATTGAAGTTAATAAATAATACTTAGTTTAAATTAACTAAGCTTTAAATTTATAAAGCTACTTTTATTATTTATCTAAGTACTTTTATTGAAGTTTAATAAGTGGATATTGAAAAGTTCTTTTCTAATATATTTATTATTTATTAGTTTTATAAAACTTTTATTATTATTAATAATTTTATAAAACTTAGAATATTAGTTATATTAAGTATTATAAACAGATTTTATAAAATTTTAAATAAACTAAATTTACAAAACTTAAAAGTAAGTTATCTAATTACTTCTTCTCTTTATTACTTTGTTAATATAATTGAAGTTTATTTTCCTAACTTCTATTTATCTTTATCAAATATATTTAACTGTTTTAATTATAGAATATATTTAATAAACTATTAAAACTCTATTTTATTTTTTTTATTCTTCTTTTTATCTTATTAATAATATTTCTAAATAAACCAGATTAATAGTAATCTTATCTTTATACTTTACTTAGTATAATTGTATTTTGGTTATTATTGTTATAAACAAGACAATTACAATAATAAAACTAATAAGAGATAAAGTAAATATCTTGAAAATCGAATTGGAATCCGAGCTAAAATCAGATAACTCTAACTCGGATTATCGCTATTATAGATATAAGTAAAAAAAGATTATATTAAAATTAATATAAGAATTTTTCAAGATCTATACTAATTTTATCTAATATAGATTTATATAAATTATTGTAAATAAAATATATATTCTTTATAATTTACAAACACTTTTAATAAAGTTAATCTTCTAAACTATTAAAGAAAATATTTACTTTCTAATTGCAACTTCTCTTCTAAACTATCTTTAGAATCTTTATAGTTATCTCTCTCAACTTTTTAAAAAGAAGTAAATTCTTAATAATAACTATCTTACTAATTAAATATATTAAGAAGATTTTGATCTTTTCAATTTCAATCGTTATAAAAGTAAGAAGGAAAAAAATAGTTAATCGATAAATTTAGAATATATCAATCTTATAATTAATAAGAACTTCTTTACTAATATTTATAATAATAGTTATAAACTTTTCCTTCTTAATTTTAAGAGATATATAAAAACTAGTTGTATAAGAGGAAACTAAGTTATAAAAATATATATTTTTATTATACTACTGATCTTGAAGATAATTCTTTTATATATTAATTATAAAACACCGATTAATCTTAAAGATAGTTTGTAGCTAGAATGTATAAATAAGTCGATTTTACTATATAATATCTACATTGTTTAGTTTAAGATAAACAACTGAGAAAAGATAATATATAATAATTATACAATTAATATAGTAAGTAAATTAAATAGTAGTTTATTAATATTTATTCCTAAAGCTACTAAAACTAATATTAAGATTAAAAACTTTGTAGAAAGTAATAATAACTTTATATAAAATAATAAAGTTTTCTATTATCTTAAATATATTATATATAATTCTCAACTTAATTGTTTAACTAAGTTTAATTAAGCTTATATAACAAGAGAATAAAAAAAAGCTATTACTAAGTATCGTTATAATTAGTAAGTAAATATTGATAATAACAATAGTTTATTCTTCTTCTTCTTTTAAACTCGCGAAGGTAAGAAGTATAGAATTCTGTTTAATCGATTGAATATAATATAATACATCGTTATAATATCTATTAAGTTTTATTAAAGATTAAACTTAATTATATAGAATATTCGTAAAAATAAAAAAACTATCTTGATTTTTAAATATCTTATAGCTTTATAATATATAACTAGTTCTTTTTACTTTTTCTTATAAAACAAGTTTAATAAATCCTTCCTAATTTATTTATTTCTATTAATTATTTCTTCTTGAACTTGTTTTATAAGTTTAATATATTGTAGTTTTAGCTAATCTCTTTATATAGTTTAAATACTTCAAAGTATAATTTACTAATCTTGAAATTAAATATATTTCTATTAAATCTAACAATAACTAAAAAGATTGTATAAAAATAATTACTAACTTCAACAATCTAATATTACTTATAATAGTTCTCTTTATAATAACCACTTTAAAATCTATTTCACTTAACCTCTAATTATCTTTATTATATATTATAATAATAAAAATACTAATCTTATTTTATATCTTCGTCTAAATTATAAGTTATATTATTAGAATCAGTTAACTTCGTTATTAGTATATATATCTTCTTTAAATTAACTACTTATTTAACTAGTTTAACTTTCATCAGATTTATAAAAAGATTATCTCTAATATTACTAGTAAAGGATTTATATTAAAATCAACTAATTTAATCTTTATTATAGAAAAGCTAATTAGATTATTTCTTAATATAAATAAATTATATAAACTATACTATTTCTTTTAAATAAAACTTCCTTTTATATTAAAGAATTATTATATAATTGAACTTAGTAATAAATAATACTTTGTAAAAAATAAGATCTTACTATCTATAAATAATAAATTAAATACTCCGATTAAAGCAACTAAGAAAACTAAGAAATTAAATTATACTTCGTATTTTAAATATTTCAAAATATAAAATATTATAAAAAATAAACTTTCTACTTAATACTTTAAAATACTAGTTACTAATTATTTCACTTAGATAATATAAATATTATAATAGCAGTTTCTCGAGTTCGAACTACATTATATATATCCCTAATTAAATTTATTAAAGATTCTCTATTAGCTTTAACTAATAGTTTACTAGCTAATTTAATATATAATAAATTAGAGGATTTTTTTAATATCTCTACCCAACTTAAATTACAACTATTTATATAAGTTCTTTAACTAAAAGGTTATATTAACTATATTATTGAAAGTCTTATCTAAGCTAACAAAGTTTATTAACAACTTTATATATTAAATACACTTTGTAAAAGCTGTAAGATAATAAATAATAAGACTAAAAGTAAAATTATAAAAGTTTATCAAGTATTATATAAAAAGTTGCTTAATAACAATTAAATTAAAAGTAAAGATAAAAAAGAATTTAATATATATATTAGTATCTACTTTAAAGCCGTTGAAATCTTTTTTAAAAAAGAGGATTTAAAGAAAAAAAATATTTATAATATTGAATAGTTCTCTAATCTCCCTAATTCTAATAATAATATAACTTGAAAAATAAAAGATATAGAAGTAACTTAGTTAAATATCGATAATTCTAATTCGAAATTATTATCTTCACCGAATATTTACTCTAATACTAATAACGGAAATAATATTAATAAAGAAGATAATATTAATAAAGAAAAAGAGGATAATAATACAAACTCTAATAATAAGAATAAATCAGAAGATAAGAATAAAGATAAAATTAAGGAATAATATAATAAATATAGAGAAATATATCTAATATTTAATAATAGAATAAATAACAATAAAATAATTAAAAGTTGGAAAAGGATATTTATTTTCTAAGTTTAAATGTTTAAATTACAAAATATTTTTATAATATATATTAATATTTCGTTATAATAATTTAAAGAACTTGCTAAATATTCAACTTAGATTTATATAGTTCAATCTTTTAAAATAGATTCTTTAATTATTAAATAAGAATTATAAATATTGTTCTTTTAAAAATAATATTTTATTTATTTTTCAAGTTCAAAATACTAATCTTAATAATAAAATTATAATATACAATTCTTAAAAACTTCAAATAAAAGTTTATCGAACTTATTTAATATAGAACTTTAAATATTAACTTATTAAATTTATTCAATAGAGAACTTAAAGTATTAGATTATCAAATTTATTTAATATAGAATTTTATATATTAGCTTATCGAATTTATTCAATAAAGAACTCTAAATATTAGATGATTAAATTTATTTAATAAGAAAGTTGAAATATTAAATAATCGAATTTATTTAATAAATAACTTTAAATATAAAATTATCGAATTTATTCAATAAAGAGTTTTAAATATTAACTTATTGAATTTATTTAATAAAGAAGTTGAAATATTA
Source organism: Clarireedia monteithiana (assembly GCA_026226035.1). Lineage (NCBI taxonomy): Eukaryota > Fungi > Ascomycota > Leotiomycetes > Helotiales > Rutstroemiaceae > Clarireedia > Clarireedia monteithiana. Next base: position 22,974 of record JANHAD010000300.1, read on the forward strand.
AATTATCGAATTTTTTCAATATATAACTTTAAATATAAAGTTATCAAACTTGTTTAATAAAGAGTTTTAAATATTAAGTTATTGAACTTATTCAATAAAGAACTTTAGATATTAACTTATTAAACTTGTTTAATAAAGAACTTTAAATATTAGATTATCAAACTTATTCAATATAAAACTCTAGATATTAGTTTATCAAACTTGTTTAATAAAGAATTTTAGATATTAACTTATTGAATTTATTTAATAAAGAATTTTAAATATTAAGTTATCAAACTTATTCAATATAGAATTCTAGATATTAGCTTGTCGAACTTATTTAATAAAGAACTCTAAATATTAGGTAATTAAATTTATTTAATAAGGAAGTTGAAATATTAAATAATCGAATTTATTTAATAAATAACTCTAAGTATAAAGTTATCGAATTTATTTAATAAAAAGCTTTAAATACTAAAGAATTATAATATAATTAAAAGCAGTTTACTTTTAGTAGATAATACTCTACTAGCTCTCTAAAAGTTATTATTATAAAAGCAAACTATTTATTTACTATTATAAGCTATATTATAAATTATATTATAAGTTATATTATAAATTATACTATTTACTATACTATTTACTATACTAATTGCTATATTAATTACTATACTAGTCGTTATACTATAAACTATATTATAAGCTATATTATAAACTATACTATAAACTATATTAGTCGCTATACTATTTACTATATTATAAGCTATATTATAAATTATACTATTTATTATAATATTTATTATATTATAGATTATAATATTCACTATACTATTTATTATACTATAAACTATACTATTTACTATATCAATCATTATACTAATTGCTATACTAGTTGCTATATTAATCGCTATATTATAAACTATACTATTTACTATAATATTTACTATACTATAGATTATAATATTCACTATACTATTTACTATACTATTCGCTATACTATTAGCTATATTATTCGCTATACTATTTACTATAACCTCAGATATTAATAATTTTAATAAAGTTGATATTTAAATCTTTATACTTACTTTACTATCTAGTAGTAAAAAAAAAGGTTAGATATTTAGAATTGTAAGATACTTTTCAACTAATCAGAAGTAATAGTCTATATAAGTAAAATAAGAAGTAACTTTTACTTTGAAAGTTATATATATTTGAAAGAATATAAAAAGTAGTAAACTATTAATTAAACTTATTATTTATAACTTTCTTTAATTTATCTAATAATATATAAAAGCTCTTATTAATATATACTTAGATTACTAAATTCTATTATTAAAATAGTAACCTCTCTATTTTGAAATTCAAGTCGATCCAACCTTTATATATATTATTCGCTATACTATTTACTATACTATTTACTATACTATTTATTATACAATTTACTATACTATTTACTATATTATTTACTATACTATTTACTATACTATTTATTATACTATTTACTATACTATTCACTATACTATTTACTATACTATTCGCTATATTATTAATTATACTATTTGCTATACTATTTACTATAACTTTAGATATTAATAATTTTAATAAAGTCGATATCTAAATCTTTGTATTTACTTTACTACTTAGTAGTAAAAAAAAAAGTCAGATATTTAAGATTATAAAATATTTTTCAACTAATTAAAAGTAGTAATCTATATAAGTAAAATAAAAAGTAACTTTCACTTTAAAAGTTATATATATTTAAGAGAATATAAAAAGTAGTAAGCTGTTAATTAAATTTATTATTTATAACTTTCTCTAACTTATTTAGTAGTATATAAAAACTCTTATTAATATATACTTAGATTACTAAATTCTGTTATTAAAATAATAACCTCTTTATTTCGAAATTTAAATTGATTCAACCTCTATATATATACTAGATACATTTTCAGATTATCTTAAAATTCGAATAATACTACGAGAAAATAGATAAGAATAAAATATTTAATGAAAGTAGTAGATATTTAAATATAATAAATTTAGAAAGTATAAAAAATTAAATCTAGTAAAAAAAAAAACTATATTTAAAATCCTTAAAAAGTAGAATTATATATATCAAACTACTAAATAAGTCTATTTATTTTATATCTTATATACCTCGATTTATAAGCTAATATTATATCTAGTACTTAAAAAAGCTTTAAAAAACTTATAATTAAATATCGCTTTAATACTTATATTAGTATAAATCCTACTATATCTTTATTATATATTAGGTATTTACTATTATTTATAGTAATCTTTTAAATATATTTATATAACTATTATATAATCACTTTACTTGAAAGAGCGATTATAAAAATAAGTAATTTAACTAATTGTTTTACTACTTAAGAAAAACTACTTAGTACTATTAAGAACGAAAATATATATAAGATATATTATTAAATAAAGAGTATATAAATTAATATTAAGAGACTAAGTAGAAAATATAATTACAACTAAAAGTAAATGTGGAAATAAAGGTTGTTGAACAATTATATATAGATAAATAAACTATCAATAATAGAATTTCTTCAAGTACTTAGCTTAAATATAAAGATAAATATAATAATATTAAAAGATATATAAATATACTTCCTTGCAGCTTTGAGTTATCTTTAATATATATTTAATATAAAAAACAAGATATCTAAAAATAATAATATATTTTATATAATATTCACTTACTTATTACTATAAACTTAGAATTAGTAGTATATATATAATAAAATAGATATAATTATATAAGTCGATAGTATAAATTAATATAGTAATATTATAGTTAATATCGATGTAATTAAATATATAAAAGTAAATTATAACAATCCTAATATCAAAGATATATTAGTAATTAAACTAGACTCTATTAGATTTATAATACTTTTATTAACTATATTATCTAAAGTTAAATTTAGAAAAAATACTAGTAATATAATATAGCTAGATAAAAACTTAATAACTAATTATAATTTATATAACTACTTTATATATATATTAGATAAAGATATTAAAAAGTATCTAAAGTTATTTATTTTCAAGTTACTCGAAGAAATTTCGACTATTATAGAAGAATATATTAAAGAATATTTTAAAAAATATACTTAGTATATTCTTACTAAGAAGTTCTTTAAGCTAATTTATAGTAAAGTAGTAGTAAAAGCTACTAAAACTGAATATTATTTATATTTTATAAAATCTAATTCTATTGAACTTATAAAATATTTGAAGGTTTTAAAAGATTCTAAGAAGAAGCTTGATTATATTTATATAAATAATAAACTAAAATCAGATATTAAATTTCTTTAATCTTTTGTATATATTTAGAGTATTATAAGAATTATCTATATAGTTAGTCTCACTTTATTAGTATTTAATATAAATCGATTAGTTAAGTCTAATAGAATTTATATTAATAGATAATTAGATAATTTTAAAGAGAAAAACGATATATTAACTTTTATAACTATTAAAATATAGAAAAATAAAGAAACTTAGAAATTCTTTTAAAATAACTATTTCCTTATTCTCTAATAAAGAAAAGCAAATATTCGAATTATAAAAGTTATTTTAAATAAAGTATAAAAAGTTAAAAGAAAGGTTTTCTTAATATCAGAAAACTACAATCTTATAATTATATAAATATTCTTTTATAAAAAAGAAAAATATAGTAGTAAATTAATATTAATACTAACTATAGTTAACTCAAAGATCCTTATTATAAGATATAGTATTAAGTAGATTAATAAAGAATTTATTAATATAAATATAGTTTATATAATATTCTTAAGATTTAAAATATTAAAAATAAGAATATATAGAAGAAATTTAAGAAAATAAATAAAAAGATTTATAAAAAAATATAAAATTATATTAATATATAATAACTATAAAACTTAATATAGAAATTATAATATTTATAATAGTTTATTATAAAACCGATCTATTTCTTTAAGTTATTAAAAGTAACTAAATTCTACTTATAAATATATTTTTATTAAAATAGTAAGTGATTTATCTACTTACCTATTTATCTAACTTATAAAAACCTTACTTTCTTTTCTTTCTTCTCTTTATTATATCTAATATTTAACTAGTATTATATAAAAAGGATATTAAATTAACTTTTATTAAATAAGTTCGAAAGTATCTTTTATATTAGTTTAATAAGAATATAATATAGTATACTAAGACTTGTAAGTAGAAAATTGAAGAATTTTATAATACTCTTTCTTTCTTATTCTTTTCTATATATAATAACTTTGTATAATACTATTAGAAGTTTGTATATATAAATATAAACTTAGAATACTCTTATAAATACTCGAAGATACTAGAGTATATTATTTACTATAAACAAATATAATAGACTTTTAATAAATAGTTACTCTACTTTATTTATTTATTATATAACTCGATAAAGAGATTATAATATTTATAATAACTTGTTATAAAGCTAATTCACTTCTTTAAACTATTAGAAGTAATAGAGTTCTATTTATATATCTACTCTTACTAATATAAAAATATAACTATTTATCTTAATAACTTTCGAAATTCCTTTTCTTTTTTTTTTTCTCCTTTTACTCTCTTTACTTATCTCTTCTTCTTCTCTTCCCTCTCTTTTAAGATTGTAAATAACTAGCAGTTTTAGCTATATAAATAATAGCTCTAAGAAGCTATAATAGCAATATCTACTTATAAATTTAAAAGTATTTACAAAGTATCTTATAATTAGATAAGAAACTCTATTCTCTTTTTTTAACTAATAGAAATAAGGGTTTTAAACTATAATAAAAACTTAATCTATTATATATATAAAATACCTTTTAAATAGATATTCTATATTTAATTAGCTTAATATATCTTTATACCCTTTAAAAGATACTAAGATAGTAGACTTAACTTAATACTTAATAAACAAAAATAATATCTTTCTCTTTTTCTTTCTCTCTTTTTTTTATATTATCTTACTAAAATTCTAATTAAATCTAATTAAAAAGTTATTATCAATAAAGTTAACTATTCTTT
>JANHAD010000301.1:0-27986 GCA_026226035.1 Clarireedia monteithiana
AAAGAAAGTTTTAACTTTAATTTTATTTAAAAGTTTAAAGTTATTATCTTTAATTCAACTAACTAATCGGGCTTTAGTTGAAGTATTAGTTGTTAAAAGGTTTTACTAAAGGTAATAAATATTAAAATCTTTTAGAATAAATAAGTTAGTTAAAATAGCTTTTAAAAATAAACTTTTTTTAATTATTTTAAACTTCTCGCTTTCTTACTAATTAGCTTTATTATAGATATTGACTATTTCGAGTATATTAACTTTTTAACTTAGTTAAACTATTAATAAGTTTAAATCCGAATTATCTAGTATTAGTATTATTTTAATCTTAAGAATTTTTAAAATATATATTAAAGTTCAAAGTTTGAATTTACAAGTTAATACTAAAAGTTAGTTGAAGTTAAAGTAAGATATAGACTAACTCTGAAAGTAGTTCTAATTTTTAACTATAATCTAAAGTTCTTAGATTATTAATAAATCGATTTTTAAATTAATAGTAAATTAGAAAGCTATTTCAATCTTTAATAAACTTTTATTAAAATTCATTTATAAAACCTAGATATTTTAATTATTTATAAGTTAATATTAACTCTCTTTATTGCTTTATACACTTTACACAATTTTAAATTATTAGTATAAAGTTAAAAGTAGTTATAATATTTTAAAGTTAAGTAAAAACAAGCTTTTTTATAAATATTATAAATACTATAAAAGTATTAAAAGATTGAGTAAAACTTTATATATAAATTGCATTTAGCTTAATATTAATAAAATTAAGTTATATACTTAAATCTTTAATATTTAATATATTATATTAATTTTATTATACTTAGTAATTTCTTAATTTTAACTAATATTCTAATAATATAAACTTAGTTCCTTATATACCTTTTTACCTTCTTACTAGTTTTAAAGAAAACTACTATTAATCTAACTTGCTTAGCTATGCGATTAGCTTTTAAAGAGAGTTAATAAGAAGTTTTAATTAGTTTGAAATTAAAAGAGAAATTAAAAGTTTTTATTTTTTTTAAAATTAATCTTATACTTTTTAAAGTATTAAAGTTATTTATAAAAATCTTATATAATATTACTTTATATTAAAGTTCGTTCTTTTAAATAGTTTTAAAATTAATAAGATTTTTTTAAATATTAAGCTTTTTAATTAGAAAATTAGTAGTATAAGAAAGTATAGTAATTAAAATTAAATTCTTTTTATTAGTAATATTAATAATCGCTAAGACAACTAAGCTTTTAACTTCTTTAATTTTAAAAATCTTATTTATTAAATTATAAATAAGAAGAGTTGAAAAGAAAGTTAAAATATTATAAATTAAGATTAATCGGTTTTAAAGTTTAAACTTAGTTTGTAACTTAACTTTAAACTTTATAGTCTTCTATTTAAAAGCTTTAAAAACCTTGGTAGTAATAATATTAACAAAAGAAGCTTAGATCGAATTTTGAATAATTTTAATAGTTTTTAATAATTAAGTTGTTAAAATTATAAAAGTTATTAGAAGAGTTATTAAAAGTATAGTAGAAACTTTAATAAGAGTTTTAGTAAAAACTTTAACTTTAACTTAAGTTTCGATTTAGCAAGTTATATATTCTAAGTTGTTGATTTAAAAAGCTAATTAATTAGTAACTTTTTTAACTTTTTCGAATTTAATATAATTATAGAATATCTTAATAAAGTTAAAAATAAAGTTTTATTTATTTTAAAAGTTAATAAAAGTATATACTTTAACTAATAAATCTTAAGCTTTTAAAATAAGCTTATTAACTGAATTATTAGTAAAAGCTAAGTTAAAAGTAGATTTCAGATTTTTATTAATCTAGTTTACTAAGAATAAATTGGCCTTTTTAAAAAGGTAGAAAGGAATAGTATTAGAATTAGTAATATTATTAAAAGTGAATTTTTTTTTTTTTTTAATTATTTTTACAACTTATATAAGTCTAAGACTATAATAAATTGATTAATAGCTAACTTGCTAACAATTAAATATATATAAGTTTTAAGTATATATAATATTATATATAATAAAGAGATATTAAAGATCTAGTTTTAAATAAAGAAATAACAATAAAATAATAAAAATAGCTTCTAAACTTTAAATTCAAAATTATAATATTAAAGAAAGTATTAAATTAAATCAATTTAATTATATAATATTAAAATGATATTAAGTATTATTTATTTAAATATCAAATATTAAATTAGTATTAAGTATTAATAATAATAATTTGATAATTCCAATTTAATTAGTAAGTAGTTTAGAAGTTAAATAATTGAGTTAAATAATTAAGTTAAATAATATTTCTAAATATAGATTTTAGTTTTATATAGAAATTCAAGAGTAACTTTAATACTAAGTTTAGTATCTAATAAAAAAGGTAAACTAAAGTAGTATATATTAAAAGAGTCTTTGAATTTAATATAAGTATTAATAAGTAGATAATAGTTAATAAGAAGATATTTAAAAGTCTCTTTTTTACTATATTTATATTTATTATTATTAATTAAGCTAAGGTGATATATATAAGCTTTAAGATAGTTATAGTCTAATTTAAACTAGTAAAAGGCGCTAGCTATAACTTGTTTAATTTCAAAAGAGATTATTAACTTAAATTTAAAAACTAATTTATAAGTTGAAATATAATTAGTTTTAAAGTTAATATATTTAAATTTAGATTTAATTTGGTTTAATACTAAATCCTATTTTTAAATCTTAATTCTCTTAATATTAATATCTAAATAAATGAAATTAGTTATATAAAAGTTTAACTCTTTATTAATACTTACTTTAACCAACTTATCTACTATTTTATTATTATCAACATCGTAGTAACTTAGAATTTAGACTAAATTAATACTAATACCTTTATTAACTATTTAAGTATTAATATCTTTTTTTTTTTTTTTTTTTTTTATTTATTTTAACAACTTATATAAGTCTAAAACTATAATAAATCGACTAATAACTAACTTGCTAGCAGCTAAGTATATATATAAATAAAGGTTAGATATATATAATATTGTATATAATAAATAATATTAAGAGTTTAATTTTAGTAAAGGAAATAAAAACAATAAACAATAATAAAAATAATAAACTTCGAATCCGATTTCTATAATATTAAGGAAAATATTAAGCTAAATAAACTAATTATATAATATTAAAATAATATTAAACTTAATATTGGATTTTAAATTAATATTAAACTTAATATCGAATTTTAAAGTAATATTAAACTGATATTAAAGAAAGTAATAATAATTTGAAAATCCAATTTAAAGATTAGTTAACTAAATTAAATAATATATTCTAGTTTAAATATTAAAATTCTTTTAATTATTTTATAAACTTTGTATAACTTTGAGTTGCTAGTATAGAATTAAAAGCAGTTAATATATTTTAGTACTAAGTGTGAATAGACTTTGCTACAAATACTACAAATATTATAAAAATATTGAGAGGTTATATAAAACTTTATATATAAGTTGCATTTAGTTTAATATTTGTAGAATTAAATTGTATAACCAAACTTTTAGTATTTTAAATACTAAGTCGACTTAGTTATATTAAATAGCTTCTTAACTCTAATTGAGATTTCAGTAATATATACTCAATTCTAAATATATTTATTCACTTCTTTATTAATTTTAAATAAGACTATAATAAAATTAATATTTATTGAAAAAAGACGAATTCTTATTTAAATTGATTCGATCTTTTAATACTTTTAATAATTATAATATAATAAATTCAATAAAGTAATCAGCTTTATTATATAATTTAGTATTATCGAGATATTATTGTTATCATCGATTTCATCGATTTTAACTTTATATTATTAAATTTCGAAAAATTTTCAAAAATATAAAAATATTAATAAAAGTAATAAAAATTATTAAAAACATTATTAATAAGTTTTAATAAGATTTAATAAGACTTTACAAATCTAATAAAATAACTTATATATTAATATAACTTAAGATTTTTAAGATATTATTATTATTAATAATTCTAGTATTTTCGATTTTTAAAATTTAACTATTTAAACTAATAATATTAAGAATATAATATTAAATATAACTTATTTAATTGTAAATATTTGAAGATATTAAAGATTTGAAGTATATTTAAAAGCTAAAGATATTTATCTAAGTTTAAATATACTATATTAAATAATATATTATTATTAGTCTTTAAAATAGACTCTTCAACCTTTATATAATAATTAACTTTAGATTCTTATACTTTATCAATTATTATTATAATCTAGTTTAACTTTTCAATTATATTAAATATTATAGACATTATTATAAATATTATATTATTGCTATTACTTTCAGTAACTTAGTAATTTCATCTTAATATTAATTTATCTAATCTTTCTAATACTTTAAATTTAGACTTTCTTATAAAGTCTACTTTTAATACAATTACTAGCTTTAACAGAATTCCACTTTGCTTTCTTAAATAAAACAATCTTTTTACTTTAAACTAGACTAATAAAATCTTGAAATCTAACTTTTATTAAACTCTTACTAATAACTTAGCTAATAAGCTTATCTTAGAAGTTTAAAACTTATTAATTAAAGTATATACTTTAACTAATTCTTAGAATAAATAAAGTTTAATTTTAGACTTAATTAAAATATTCTATAACTATATTAAATTCAATAAAGTTAAAAAAGTTATAAATTAATTAACTTTTTAAATCAATAACTTGAAATATATAATTTAATAAGTCGAAGTTTAAACTAAAGTTAAAGCTCTTATTAAAACTTCTACTATACTTCTAATAACTCTCTTAATAATCTATTTAATAAACTTTATTATTTTAATAATTCACTTATTAAAAATCATTAAAATCGTTTAAAATCTAGCCTAAACTACTTTCGTTAATATTGTTGTTATCAAAGCCTTTAAGACTTTTAAATAGATAACTATTAAACTTAAAGTTAAATTATAAACTAAGTTTAAACTATAAAATCAATTTATTTTGATTTATAATATTTTAACTCTCTTTTCAACTCTTCTTATTTACAATTTAATAAATAAAGCTTTCAAAGTTAAAAGAGTTAAAAGCTTAATAATCTTAATTATTACTAATATCGCTAATAAGAAGAATTTAATTTTAATTATTATACTTTCTTATATTATCGATTTTCTAATTAAGAAGCTTGATATTTAGAAAAATCTTATAAATTTTAAAACTATTTAAAAGAATGAACTTTAGTATAAAGTAGTATTATATAAAATCTTTACAAGCGACTTTAACACCTTTAAAAGTATAAGATTAGTTTTAAAAGAGATAAAGATTTTTAACTTCTCTTTTAACTTCTAATTAATTAGAACTTCTTATTAACTCTCTTTAGAAGTTAACTACGTAGCTAAGCGAGTGAGATTAGTAATAATCTTCTTTAAGACTAATAAGAAAGTTGAAAAGTATATAAGAAACTAAGTTTATATTATTAAAATTTTAGTTAAAACTAAGAAGTTATTAAATATAGCAAAGTTAATATAATATATAAAGTATTAAGAATTCAAGTATATAATTTAATATTATTAACACTAAGCTAAGTATAACTTATATACAAAGCCTTATTCAACCTCTTAATATTCTTATAATATTTATAGTATTTGTAAGAAAGTTTACTTTTATTTAACTTTAAAATATTATAACTGCTTCTAGTTTTACACTAGCGATTCAAAATCGTGTGAGGTGTATAAAGTAATAAAGAGAGTTAATATTAGTTTATAAATAGTTAGAATATCTAAGTATTATAAATAAATCTTAATAAAAGTTTATTAAAGATTAAAGTAGTTCTTAACTTTATTATTAAGTTAAAAATTAACTTATTAATAATCTAAGAGCTTTGGATTATAGTTAAAGATTAGAACTACTTCTAAAGTCAGTTTATAACTCACTTTAGTTTCAACTAACTCTTGATACTAACTTATAAATTCAAACTTTGAATTTTGATATATATTTTAAAAGTTTTTAAAATTGAAGTGATATTAATATTAAATAATTTAGATTTAAACTTATTAATAGTTTAACTAGGTTAGAGAATTAATATACTCGAAATAGTTAATATCTACAATAAAACTAACTAAGAAGAAAGTGAGGTTAAAATAATTGAAAGAAACTTGTTTTTAAAAGCTATTTCAACTAATTCGTTTATTTTAAATGATTTTAACACTTATTACTCTTAGTAAAACCCTTTAATATTTAATACTTAAATTAGAACTTAATTAGTTAACTAGATTGAAAATAATAACTTCAAACTTTTAAATAAAATTAAGATTAAAACTTTCTTTCAAAACTTTAATTTATTAGTTTTAAATTTAATATTTACTACTTTAAAGGTAATAAAGTATATAAATAACTAGTAAGTATTAGATAACTTAAGTTTAGATTATCAACTAATCTTTTTTATAATTAAGAATTTAAATTTTTAAAATTATTTAAATTTACTTTAGTTCTTTAATACTAAGAAAGCTAATTAGGATTTGTTTAAAGATAGACTAGTTAATTTAATTAAAAAGAGTTTAATTTTTAATCAAAACTTTTTAAAAGTTATAAGAACTAAATTAAACTTTGAAGTATTAAATATAATTTACTTTAAAGATATTTCTTCTAAGTTAATATAACTAATCAAGCTAATAGCAACTAGTACGATTTTAAGAATAAAGTTTAAGCTAAAAGCTAAGTCTTAGTAGACTTTCAAGCTAAAGGAATTATAAAAATCGATACTAAGAATATAAAGAAGTAAAAGTTAAAGTCAAAGTTATAACTTAATTAAAAACCTCTACTTTTCAATTATTAAGTATATTAAATAAAGTTATTAAAATACTTTCTTAGAAATTAAAAACTTGAAATTAATTTTCAAGGCTTTTAATTATACTAAAAACTACTTAAGTTGAAATCTTCTTTTAATTTTAAACTAATTAACTTTCGATGAAAAAGTAGTTATTTTAAAAGCTATTTTATTTCTAAAACTTTTAATTTCGATTAGCTCTATTTAGAATACTTATAAAATCGATAATTAGTTTAAACTAGCTATTAACAAGTTAGAAAAAACTTATTTAATGAAAATCAAAAGAAAAACTTTAAAGTTAAATAGAATTAATTAAGAAATTATTATTAAAGTTTATTAAACTATTTTTAATTTATTTTATAAAGTCTTTAACTTACTAATCAATTTTAACTACTACTTAACTTACTAATATTAAATAATAAAAACTATTCTTAAAAAGTTAAAAAAGTTTAATTACTTAATCTTAAAAGTTTATAAAGTAATATTATTATTTAATTATTTTAAGAAAGTTAGTAAAAGGATATTAACGAAGTATTTAAACTATTTAGCTAAAATTAGTACTTTATTATATAACTTTTAAATTAGAAGTAAGTTGAAAAAGTCTATAATTAATATAACATTGTTATTAGTAAATAAAATTGAAGGAGATTATATAAATAAGTTTAAAACTTCAATTTTATTTCTTAATATTAAAAGAGCTTTTAATTATATATTTAAGAACTAACTATTTATTATTTTAAAAAAGTTAAAACTTCTATTTAGTCTTATAACTTAGATTAACTACTTCTTAAAAGCTAGATAATTAAGATTAGCTTTTAATAATTAAATTAAATCTTTTAAGCTTATTAATACTAGAATTCTTTAAAGTAGTTTAATTAGTTTGATTTTATTTTTGATTTATATTAGAAATCTCTTCTTAACTATTAGCTATTTAATCTGAAGTTATATAGATAATATTATATTAGTAGCTAGCTTGATTAATATTAAGAAGAATTATAAGACTTTGAAAAGAGAGGCTAATAAGTTATATACTTTTAAAATAACAAATAGTATTAAGTTTAATCTTAGAAAGATTAAATTAATTTATTTCTTTTTTAAATAATCAAGAATTAATTCAATTAAACTATTAAATTAGAAAGTTATATATTCTTCTAAGTTAGTAAAGTAGTTAGAGATTTAATTTAATAATATATTAAAATATAAGAATTATATTTTAATTCGGATTAATTAAGCTAAATCAACTTTTCTTCAAATTAGTTATTTAGTTAACATTTAAATTAACTTATTCTCCTTCATTATATACTAACTATATATCACTTATATTACTAGTATTTTAAACTACAACTTCTCGATTTAATATAAAGAATAAGTTAATTTTAAAAGTCAACTTTAAAGTTTTTAGAATCTTACTTTTTAGAAAATATTAAAAGTATTTAAGATTAATTTTATTTTAATTATAAATATTAAAACTATATTAATATCTCTAAATATTAGGCTTATTAATACTATCTACTAATATATCTTTTAATTATTTAAACTTTCAAAAAACTATCTAATTTATAAGCTTTTTTAAAAGAGTTATTATAATTATAATAATTATTATAATTATAATAATATTATAAACTTAGATAGCGATTAGCCGGCTTTATTATAAATTAAGAAGTTTAAGTTAAAGTCAAAGTTAAAATCTACTTAAATCAATTAAATTAAATATTCAATATATTTACTAGTTGATATAACTAACTTGAAACTAATATAATTATTCAAATTCCTTTTTTAAATCTCGATTACCTTTTATAATATCTAGATTAACTGTTTATCAAAAGAAGACAAAGTATTAAATTACTAAAACTTAGTATTAATATAAGTTAATAATTAATATTTTTTTTATACTAATAAATTCTAATTATAAACCGAAATTAAAATAGAGGTTAAATTAACTTTCTTAAATATTAATCAAAAGCTAATCTAAGTATATAAATAAAATATTAGTTCAAATCAATTAGTTTACAATAGTGAATTGAAGAGAATTATTTAGATAATCGAATTAGCTAGTTAACTAACTTAGCTAAATTAAAAATATATAATATATAATAATAATTAGACTACTTTATTTAAGCTCTAATTATTAAATAATAATCTAAGTTAAGAGCAATTAATAAGAATATATAATATTAATATTATAATAGTTAATAAAGATATTAATATTAAATTAGTTTAAGTTCTTAGCTACTATAATATTAATAAGAATAAAATAGTGAACAAGCTAGTTAAAGTAGATATTAATGAAAAGTCAAACTCTTATATAATTAACTTCATTTACTTAGATGCTAGTATTAAAAGAATTAAGATTTAGAAATAGAAATTAGTATTAAACTAAATTAAAACTAGATTTAAATATATTAACTTTGAAATTAATTATATTTCAATTTATAAATTAGTTTTTAAATCTAAGTTAGCAATTCTCTCTAAAACTAAACAAACTATAACTAGCGCCTTTTATCAGTTAAAGTTAAATTATAATTATATTAAAGCTTATATATATTAACTTAGTTTAACTAATAATAATAAATATAAATATAATAAAAAGAAGACTTTTAAACACCTTCTTATTAGTTATTAACTACTTGTTAACACTTATACTAAGTTTAAAAACTCTTTTAATATATATTATTTTAGTTTATCTCTCTTATTAGATACTAAGTTTAATATTGAAGCTACCTTCGAATTCTTATATAAGATTGAAATCTGTATTTAGAAATATTATTTAACTTAGTTACTTAACTTTTAAATTACTTATTAATTAAATTAGATTATTAAATTATTATTACTAAACTTAATATTAGCTTAATATACAATATTTGAATATTTAATATTTAATATTATCTTAATATTATATAATTAAGTTAGTTCAACTTAATACTTTCTTTAATATTATAAATTAAAGTTTGAATTTAAGATGTTATTATTATTATTTTATTATTATTTTCTTAACTAGGGTTAAACTTTTAATATCTCTTTATTATATATAATATTGTATATATTTAAAACACTATATACACCTAGTCGCTAGCAGGTTAGTTACTAACCAACCTATTATAATCTTAAATTTATATAAGTTATTAAAATGAAAAAAAAAAAAAAAAAAAATAAGATTACAATTAACTTAGCTCTCTTAACTACTTAGTTGGCTTTTAAAAACAGTTAATAAAAGGTATTAATTAGTTTAAAATTCAAAGATAAATTAAAAGTCTTAAGCTTTTTTAAAACTAATTTTATACTTTCCAAAGTATTAAAGTTAATAGTAGAAATCTTATAAAGTACTACTTTATATTAAAGTTTATTCTTTTAAATTAACTTAAAATTAATTAAATTCTTCTAAATATTAAGCTTCTTAATAAGAAAGTTAGTTGTATAAAAGAGAGTTGTAATTAAAATTAAATTCTTCTTATTAATTATACTAATAATAGTTGAGATTATAAGCTTTTTAATACTTTTAACTTTAAAAGTCTTATTAATTAAGTTGTAAATAAAGAGAGTTAAAAAGAGTAATAAAGTGTTATAAATTAATATAAAATAGTTTAAAAGCTTTAGTTTAAACTATTATTTAAACTTAATTTTAGTTTAAATTATATATTATTTATTAAAAGCTTTAAAAACTTTAATAGTAATAATGTTAATAAATAAAAGCTAAGCTAATATAAACTAAATTGTTGAGATAGTGAGAGTTATTAGAAGAGTTACTAGAAATTTAATTTAAGTTTTAATCTTAGTTTAGACTTCGACCTTTTAAGTAATATATTCAAAGTTATTAATTTGAAATACTAATTAGTTTATAACTTTCTTAACTTTACTAAATTTAATATAATTGTAGAAAACCTCAATTAAATCTAATATTTAAGTTTATTTATTATAAAACTTAGTTATTATATAAACTTTAACTAATAAGTTCTAAACTTTTAAAATAAGTTTATTAATAAAGTTATTATTAGTAATCTAAGTAATAATAGATTTCAAGTTTTTATTAATCTTTTTTAAAATAAAGAGGTTAATTTGTTTAAGAAAGTGGAATAGGATTCTATTAAATTTAGTAATAGTTTTAAAAGTAAGTCTAATAAGAAAGTTTAAATTTATAATATTCGAAAAGCTAGATAAGTTAATATTAAAATTAAATTAAAGAGTAGTAGGAAAGGTTAATAATATAGTAATATCTATATTAATATTTATAATATCTAATATAGTTAGTAAACTTAATTAGATTATAGTAACTATCGAAGAAAAGAGAGAAACTAAGTTTTAATTAATAAGTATTGAAAAGTCTATTCTAAAATCTAGTAATAATAAACTATTTATATATATCTTATAAAGTTTAAGTAAGTACTTTTAGCTTTTAAATATACTTCTAGCTTTTAATCCTTTTAATTATTTATAATTAAATAAATTGTATTTAATATTATATCTTTAATATTGTTAGTTCAAACAATTAAAATAGTTGTTTGAAAGTATTAAAAGTAGTGGCGACGGTGATATTAACAATAATATCTTAAATACTAAAAGGAGTACTAAAGTACTTTAAAGTTTTATCAATTTACAAATATATATTGAAGCTAGTTATATCTTTTTATTAATATTTTTTATTAATATTTGATAATTTTTCAATGTTTTTATAATTTTTAATATTTTCAATGAAAAATTTATAAATGTAAGGTAATTATCGCGAAAATCGATGTTGATAATAATATCTTAATAATACTAAATTGTATTAAGAAGCTAATAACTTTATTAAATCTATTATATTGTAATTAGTTGTATTCAATAAATATTAGATGATTTTCAATAAAAGTATATATTTTTTCAATTCTTATAAATTTTAAATATTAATATTATATATTCTTATTAGTTAGTTTTATTTAAAATTATTATTTAATAATTGAAGTTTAAATAAAGTAGTTTGATTATTATTATATATTATATATTCTTAGCTTAGCTAAGCTAACTAATAAGCTAATTTGATAACTTAAATAATCTCTTTTAATTCATTATTATAGATTAGTTAATTTAAACTAATATTTTATTTATATACTCGAATTAGCTTTTAATTAATATTTAAAAAAGTTAGTTTAACTTTTATTCTAGTTTTAGTTTATAATTAGAACTTATTAGTATAAAAGAAATATTGATTATAAACTTATATTAATATTATATTCTAATAATCTAATATTTTATTCTCTTTTAATAATCAACTAATTCGAATATTATAAAGAGTAATTAAAGTTTAAAAGAGGAATTTAAATAGTTATATTAATTCTAAACTAACTATATTAACTAATAGATATATTAACTATTTAATTCGATCGATTTAAATTAGCTTTAACTTCAACTTTAATTTAAGCTTCTTAATTTATAATAAAGTTAGTTAGTTGCTATCTAAGTTTATAATATTATTATAGTTATAATAGTTATTATAATAATTCTAATATCTCTTTTAAAGAAACTTATAAATTAAATAGCTTCTTAAAAATTTAAATAATCGAAAGGTGTATTAGTAAGTAGTATTAGCAAGTCTAATATTCAAGAGTATAAGCGCGGCTTCGATATCTATAATTAAAACTAAACTAGTTTTAAATATTTCTAATATTTTTTAAAAAGTAAGATTTTAAAGATTATAAAGTTAGCTATTAAAATTAACTTATTCTTTATACTAAATTAGGAAGCTGTAGTTTAAGATACTAACAATATAAATAATATATAACTAATATACTATAAAGAGAGATAAGCTAATTTAAATATTAACTAATTAACTAATTTGAAAGAAAGTTGATTTAATTTAATTAATTTGAATTAAGATATAATTCTTGTATTTTAATATATTATCAAATCAAATTCTTAACTACTTTATTAACTTAAAAGAGTGTATAATTTATTAATCTGATAATTTAATTGAATTAGTTATTAAACCTTTAAAAAAGTAAATTAGCTTAGTTTTTCTTAAATTAAACTTAATACTATTTATTATTTTAAGAGTATATAGCTTGTTAACCTCTCTTTTCAAAGTCTCACAATTCTTCTTAATATTAATCGAGTTAGTAGTTAATACAATATTATTTATATAGTTTCAAACTAAATAGTTAATAATTGAGAAGAGATTTCTAATATAAATTAGAAATAAAATCAAACTAATTAGACTACTTTAAAGAATTCTAATATTAATAAATTTAAAAAGCTTAATTTAATTATCAAAAGCTAATCTTAACTATTTAGCTTTTAGAAAGTAATTAATTTAAATTATAAGATTAAATAGAAGTTTTAACTCTTTTAAAATAATAAGTAATTAGTTCTTAGATATATAATTAAAAGCCTTTTTGATATTAAGAAATAAAATTAATATCTTCAACTTATTTATATAATCTTCTTTAATTTTATTTACTAGTAATAATATTATATTAATTACAAACTTTTTCAACTTACTTCTAATTTGAAAGTTATATAATAAAGTATTAGTTTTAGTTAGATAGTTTAATTATTTTGTTAATATCCTCTTACTAACTTTTCTAAAATAATTAAATAGTGATATTACTTTATAAGTTTTCGAGATTAAGTAATTAAACTTTTTTAATTTCTTGAGAATAGTTTTTATTATTTAATACTAGTAGATTAAATAGTAGTTGAAATTAATAAGAAGGTTAAAGATTTTATAAAAGAAGTTAGAAATAGTTTGATAAGCTTTAATAATAATTTCCTAGCTAATTCTATTTAACTTTAAAGTTTTTTCTTTAATTTTCATTAAACAAACTTTTTTCAACTTGCTAGTAACTAGTTTAAACTAAGTATTAATTTTATAAGAATCTTAAGTAGAATTAATCGAGATTAAGAGTTTTGAGAATAAAGTAGCTTTTAAAATAACTATTTTTTTATTAAAAGTTAACTAGTTTAAAATTGAAAGTAATTATCAATTTAAGTAACTTTTAATATAGTTGAAAGCTTTGAAAATTGATTTTAGGTTTTTAGTTTTCAAGAAAATATTCTAATAGCTTTGTTTAGTATATTTAATAACTAAGAAATAAAGGTTTCTAATTAAATTATAATTTTAACTTTAACTTCTTTACTTTTTTAATATAATTTTATATAGCTCTTTTAGTTTAAAAGTTTATTATAACTTAGCTTATAGTTTAAGCTTTATTCTTAAAATCGCATTAATCGCTACTAGTTTAATTAATTATATTAGTTTAGAAGAGATATTCTTAAAATATATTATACTTAATACTTCGAAGTTTAATTTAATTCTTTTAACTTCTAAAAGGTTTTAATTAAAAATTAAATTTTTTTTAATTAAATTAACTAGCTTGTTTTTAAATAAATCTTAATTAGCTTTCTTAGTATCAAAGAATTAAAAAAGATTTAAATAGTTTTGAAAATTTAAATTCTTAATTATAAAGAAAATAAGTAAGTAATTTAAGTTTAAGCTATTAAATACTTACTAATTATTTATATAACTTACTACTTTTAAAGTAGTAAGTATTAGATCTAAGATTAAAAAGCTAGAACTTTGAAAGAAGGTTTTAATTTTAATTTTATTTAAAAGTTTAAAATTATTATCTTTAATCTAGTTAACTAATTAGATTTTAACTTAAGTATTAGCTATTGAAAAATTCTACTAAAAGTAATAAGTATTGAAATCCTTTAAAATAAATAAATTAATCAAGATAACTTTTAAAAACAAACTTCTTTTATTTATCTTAGACTTCTTACTTTCTTATTAATTAGTTTTATTATAGATATTGATTATTTCAAGTATATTAGTTCTCTAACTAAGTCAGACTATTAATAAATCTAAATTCAAATTATCTAATACTAGTATTACTCTAATCTCAAGAACTTTTGAAGTATATATTAAGATTCGAAGTTTGAATTCGCGAGTTAATACTAAGAGCTAATTAAAGCTAAAGTAGAATATAAATCAACTTTAGAGGTAATTCAGGTTTTTAACTATAATTCAAAGCTTTTAGATTATTAATAAGTTAATTTTTAACTTGATAATAAGATTGAAAGTTATTTTAATTCTTAATAAACTTTTATTAAAATTTATTTATAATACTTAGATATTCTAGCTATTTATAAGTTAATATTAACCTTTTTCATCGTCTTATATACTTTATACAATTTTAAATCGCTAATATAAAGTTGAGAGTAGTTATAATACTTTAAAGTTAAATAAGAATAAATTTTCTTATAAATACTATAAATATTATAAAAGTGTTAAGAAGTTAAATAAAGTTTTATATATAAGTTATATTTAGTTTAGCGTTAGTAAAATTAAGTTATATACTTGAAACTTTAATACTTAGTATATTAAATTAACTTTGTTATATTTAATAATTTCTTAACTTTAATTAATATTCTTATAATATAAACTCGATTTCTTATATATTTCTTAACTTCTTTACTAATTTTAAAAAAGACTACTACTAATCTAACTTACTTAACTATATGATTAGCTTCTAAAGAAAGTTAATAAAAAGTTCTAATTAGTTTAAAATTAAAAGAGAAATTGAAAGTTTTAATTTCTTTTAAGATTAGTCTTATATCTTCAAAGGTATTAAAGTTGCTTATAAAGATCTTATATAATACTATTTTATACTAAGGTTTATTCTTTTAAATAGTTTTAAAGTTAATAAGATTTTTCTAAATATTAAGCTTTTTAATTAAAAAATCAATAGTATAAAAAAGTATAATAATAAAAACTAAGTTTTTCTTATTAGTAGTATTAATAATAATTGAGATAACTAAGCTTTTAACTTCTTTAACCTCGAAAGCTTTATTTATCAAGTTATAAATAAGAAAAGCTAAGAAGAAAGTTAGAATATTATAAATTAAAATTAATCGATTTTAAGATTTAAATTTTATTTAAATTTTAACTTTAAATTTAACTATCTTCTATTTTAAAATCTTAAAGGCTTTAGTAGCAATGATATTAACGAAGGTAATTTAAATTAGATTTTATATAATTTTCATTACTTTTAATACTAATTAAGTTTTTAAAATAATAAAAGTTATTAGAAAGATTATTAAAAGTATAGTTTTTATAATCTTTAGTTATAAGAGTTTAAAAGTTTAAACTTCAACTTAGTAAGTAGTATATTTCAAATTATTAATTTAAGAAGTTAATTAGTTAATAATCTTTTTAACTTTTTTAAATTTAATATAATCTTTGAAAACTTCAATTAAATCTAAGATTTAAATCTGTTTAATTTAAGAATCAATTATTATATAAGTTTTAATTAAAAGATTTCAAGTTTTTAAGATTAGTTTATTTAAAAAGTTATTAGTAGTAGTTTAAAGAGAGTTAGACTTCGAAACTTTATTAGTTTAATTTGAAATAAAAAGGTTATCTTATTTTAAAAGATAAAGTAGAATTTTACTAAAGCTAGTAACTATATTAGAAGTAGGTTTTATAAGAAAGTTTAAGTTTAAAATATTAGAAAGGCTAAATAAATTAATATTAAAATGAAATTAAAAGGTTGTTAAAAGTATTAGCAAAGTAGTAATATTTATAATAATATTTATAATAGAGAGGTTAGACTTAATAGTTGTAGCTACTAAGAAGATAATCAAAAAGAAGTTAATTTAAATAATATCTTAATTATTAATTAAAGTCGAAGAGGTAGCTATTTTAAATACTTTTAATATTAAAGTCGATATCTCACTTTCTAAAAAATATATTAATATTAAAAAAGTTTTTACAAGCTTTTAAATAGCCTTTTTATCGATTCTTAAATTTTAATTCTTTAATACTATCTTAATATTATCTCAAATCCACGATTTAAACTTAATATTATCTTAATATCGAGATATTTAGAAATACTAAAAGTAATAATAACAGCGATATTTTAGATATTAAAAAGTATATTAAAATATAAATAGACTTATTCGATTTATAGATATATATTAAAGCTAACTATATCTTTTATTTAATGATTTTTATTAATTTTTATTACTTTTTCGATATTTTTATATTTTTATAAAGTTTTTAATAAAAAATTTGAAATATAAAGTAAAAATCTATAAAATTAGTAATAATAATAATATCTTTATAATATTAAGTTGTATAACAAAACTAATTACTTTATTAAATCCATTATATTATAATTAACTAAAGTATTAAAAGATTAAGTTGATTTAAATAAGAATTCGCGTTTTTTTCAATATATTAGCTTGTAGATATTAAGGAGTAAATTTTGTAAAAAGGTTTAAACTTAAAATATTGAAAAAGCTAGATATATTAAAATTAGAGTTGAATTAGAAGGTTGTTAGAAGTGATAGCAACGATATAATATTCATAGTAGTATCTATAATATTTATAATTACTAAAAGGTTTAATTAAATAACTATTTGTATTAAAGAAATGTGAGAATTTAAAGTTAAGTATTAAATAAAAGTTAAAGAGTTTATTTTAAAAACTAATAATAATATATTATTTAATATAGTATATTATAACTTAGATAAATATTTTTAGCTTTTAAATATACTTCAAATTCTTAATACTCTTAAATATTCACAATTAAACAAGTTATATTTAATATTATATTTTTAATATTATTAGTTTAAATAATTGAAATTACTATTTAAAAGTGTTGAAAATAGTAATAATAATAGTAACAACAATAATATCTCAAGTGCTAAAAAGAGTATTAAGATGTAAATAAACTTTATTAGTCTGTAAATATATATTGAAGCTAGTTATATCTTTTTATTAATATTTTTATTAATATTTATTAATTATTTGATGTTTTTATAATTTTTAATATTTTTAATAAAAAATTTGTAAATATAAAGTAATTATTATAAAAATCAATATTAACGATAATATCTCAATAATATTAGATTATATCAAGAAGCTGATAACTTTATTAAAATCATTATATTGTAATTAGTTGTATTTGATAAAGATTGAATAATTTTCAATAAAAGTATATATTTTTTTTAATTTTAAATATTTTAATATTAAAGAATCGAGTTTATAATCTAATTTACTTAGTTACTTAGTTAGCTTTTAAAAATAGTTAATAAAGAGTATTAATTAGTTTAAAGTTTAAAGTAGTATTAAAAGTCTTAAACTCTTTTAAAACTAGTTCTATACTTTCTAAAGTATTGAAGTTAATTATAAAGATTTTATAAAGTATTACTTTAAATTAAAGCTTATTCTTTTAAATTAATTTAAAATTAATTAAATCCTTTTAAATATTAAACTTTTTAATTAAGAAGTTGGTTATATAAAGCAAGGTAATTATTATAATAAAGTTCTTTTTATTAATTATACTAATAATAATTAAGACTACAAGGTTTTTAACTTTTTTAACTTTAAAAGTCTTATTAATTGAGTTGTAGATTAAAAAAGCTAAAAAGAATAACAAAGTATTATAAATAAGAATTAATTGGTTTAAAGGCTTTTATTTAAATTATTTAAGTTTAACTTTAATTTAGATTATCTACTATTTAGTATTAGCTTTAAAAGCTTTAATAATAGTAATATTAGTAAATAAAAGTTAAGTCGGATTTTAAGTAATTTTTATAAATTTGATAAACTAAGTTGTTAAAACAATAAGAGTTATTAGAAAAGTTGTTGAAAGCTTAGCTTAAATCTTAGTTTTAATCTAAACTTTAATCTTCTAAATAGTATATTCGAAGTTATTAATTTGAGATATTAATTAATTTATAACTTTCTTAATTTTACTAAATTTAATATAATTGTGGAAAACCTTGATTAAATTTAATATTTAAATCTGTTTATTATAAAACTTAATTATAATATAAATTTTAACTAATAAGTCTTAAACTTTCAAAATTAGTTTATTAACTAAGTTATTAGTAGTAGTTTAAAAGAGGTTAGATTTCAAAACTTTATTAATCCCTTTTAAAATAAAAGAGTTAGTTTATTTAAAAAAGTGGAAAGAGATTCTATTAAGTTTAATAGTAGTTCTAAAAGTAGATTTAGTAAAAGAGTTTAAGTTTATAATATTTAAAAAGTTAGATAAATTAATATTAAAGTTAAATTAAAAAGTAATAGAAAAGGTTAATAATATAATAATATCTATAATATTATTAATACTTAATATAATTAGTAAGCTTAATTAGATCGTAGTAATAATTAAAGAAGAGAGAGAAACTGAACTTTAATTAATAGATATTAAAAAGTTTATTTCTAATATTATTAGTAATATATTATTTATATAAGTATATTAAAGTTTAAATAAATATTTTAAGTCTTTAAATATACTTCTAACTTTTAATCCTTTTAATTATTCACAATTTAATAAATTATATTTAATATCGAAATCTTAATATCAACAGTTTAGATAACTAAAATCGATATTTAGAAGTATTAAAAGTAGTAATAATAGTGATATCTTAAAGATAGTAAGTTATACTAATATATAAATTACTTTATTAAATTTGCAAAGTCTTAATAAATCTTATTAAATCTTATTTTAAATATTTTTAATAAGTTTTAATACTTTTATTAATATTTTTATATTTTTGAAATTTTAATAAAAATTTAAAAATATAAAATAAAATCTGTAAAATCGATAATAACAATAATATTTTAATAACACTAAATTGTATAACAAAGCTAATTACTTTATTAAATCTATTATATTATAATTATCGAGAGTACTAAAAGATTGAATCGATTTAAATAAGAATTTAAGTTTTTTAAATATATAATTTACTTTTAATATTTTTTTATATTAAGAAGTTGTAGCAAAGTTATTATTAGTAATTTAAATAATAATAAACTTCAAGTTTTTATTAATCCTTTTTAAAATAAAAAGGTTAATCTGTTTAAGTAAGTAGAATAAAATTCTACTAAGTCTAGTTGTAGTATTAAAAATAAGTTTAGTAAGAAAGTTTAAATTTAAAATATTTAAAAAGCTAAATAAATCAATATTTAAATAGAATTTAAAAGTTGTTAAAAGTAATAACAAGGTAGTAATATCTATAATATTAATATCTATAATATCTAGTATAATTAACAAGTTTAACTAGATTATAGTAATAATTGAAAAAAAGAGAGAAACCGAGTTTTAATTAATAAGTATTAAAAGATCTATTTTAAAATTCAATGATAACTAACTATCTATATATATTTTATAAAGTTTAGATAAATATCTTAGGTTTTTAGATATATTTCTAGCTTTTAATTCCTTCAATTATTCGCAATTTAACAAGTTATATTTAATATCGAAGTTTTAATATTAGTAATTCAAATAATTAAAATCGATATTCAAAAATGTTAAAATCGATAACAACAATAATATCTTAGAAACTAAAAGTTATATCAAAGTATAGTTTAGATTATTAAGTCTATAAAGTTTTATTAAATCTTAATAAAACTTATTTGAATAATTTTAATAATTTTTAATTGTTTTATTAATATTTTTAAATTTTTGAAAATTCTTTAATATAAAGTAAAAATCGCAACTTTTAATAATAATAATAATATTTTAATAATATTAGACTATATAATAAAGTTGATAGCTTTATTAAATCTATTAAGTTATAATTAGTTGTTATTAATAAAGATTAGATAGATTTTAATGAAAGTATATATTTTTTCAATTCTTAATTATAATATAATATATACTTATAAACTTTTAATTTTAATAACTTATATAAGTCTAAAACTATAATAGGTTAACTAATAGCTAATTTGCTAGTAGCTAAGTATATATAGTGTTTTAAGTATATACAATATTATATATAATAAAGAGATATTAAAAGTCTAACTTTAGTTTAAAGAAATAACAATGAAAATAATAATAATAACTTTAAACTTCGAATTTAAAATTATAATATTAAAGAAAGTATTAAGTTAAACTAGTTTAATTATATAATATTAAGATGATATTAAATATTATCTGTTTAAATATCGAATATTAAGTTGATATTAAACTTAATAATAATAATTTGATAATTTCAATTTAATTAGTAAGTAATTTAAAAGTTAAATAACTAAGTTAGATAATATTTATAAATATAAATTTCAGTCTTATATAAGAATTCAAAGGTAGCTTCGATATTAAGCTTAGTATCTAATAAGAAAGGTAAACTAAGATAATATATATTAAAAGCGTTTTTAAACTTTGTATAAATATTAGCAAGTAATTAATAGTTAATAAAGAGGTATTTAAAAATCTTCTTTTTATTATATTTATATTTATTATTACTAGTTAAACCGAGTTAATATATATAAACTTTAAAGTAATTATAATCTAATTTTAACTAATAAAAGATGCTAATTGTAATTTACTTAGTTTTAAAAGAAATCGTTATTTTAACTTTGAATATTAATTTGTAGATTGAAGTATAATTAATCTTGAATTCAATATTATATTTCGATTTAATATATTATTCTAATATTAATTTTTATTTCTAAATCTTAATTCTTTTAATATTAGTATTTATATAAACGAAGCTAATTATATAAAAGTTCGATTCTTTGCTAGTACCTACTTTAACTAGCTTATCTACTATTTTATTCTTATTAATATTATAATAGTTAGGAATTTAAACTAGTTCGATATTAGTATCTTTATTAACTATTTAAATATTAATATTATATATTCTTATTAATTAATCTTAGTTTAAGTTATTATTTAACAACTATAATCTAAGTAAAGTAATTTAATTATTATTATAAATTATATATTCTTAGTTTAACTAAGCTAGCTAGTTAATTAATTTGATAATCTAAATAATTCTTTCTAATTCGCTATTATAAACTAACTAATTTAAATTAATATTCTACTTATATACTTAGATTAACTCTTGATTAATATTTAAAAAAGTTAATTTAATTTTTATTCTAATCTCAATTTATAATTAAAACTTGTTAATATAAAAAGAGTACTAATTATTAATTTATATTAATACTAAGTCTTAATAGTTTAAAACTTTATCTTCTTTAGAAAAGCAATTAATCTAGATATTAAAGAGGCTAGTAAGAGTTTAAAAAAGGAATTTAAATAATTATATTAGTTCTAAGCTAGTTATATCAATTAGTAAGTATATTAACTATTTAATTCAATTGATTTAAATTAGTTTTAACTTTAGCTTTAACTTAAACTTTTTAATTTATAATAGAATTAGCTAATTGCTATCTAAGTTTATAATATTATAGTAGTTATTATAATAGTTATCTTGATAATCTTTTTAAAAAAACTTATAAATTAGATAGCTTCTTGAAAGTTTAAAAGATTGGAAAATATATTAGTAAGCAACTATATTTATATTTATTATTGTTAATCAAATCGAGTTAATATATATAAACTTTAATATAATTATAACTTATCTTTAATTAATAAAAGATATTAATTATAACTTACTTAATTTTAAAGAAGATTACTAACTTAAATCTAGAAGTTAATTTATAAGTTGAAGTATAATTAGTTTTAAAGTTAATATATTTAAATTTGAGTTTAACTTAATTTAATACTAATTCTTATTTCTAAATCTTGATTCTTTTAATACTAATATCTAAATAAACGAAGTTAATTATATAAAAGTCTGATTTTTTATTAGTATTTACTTTAGCTAGCTTATCTATTATTTCATCCTTATTAATATTATAATAACTGAGAATCTAAACTAATTTAATATTAATATCTTTGTTAACTATTTAAATATTAATATTATAAATCCTTATTAATTACTTTTAATCTAAGTTATTATTTAACAATTAAAGTTTAAATAAAGTAGCTTAATTATTATTATAAACTATATATTTTTAATTTAATTAAACTAACTAGTTAGTTAATTTAATAATTTAAATAATTCCTTCTATTTCACTATTATAAACTAATTAATTTAAGTTAATATTCTACTTATATACTTATATTAACTTTTAATTAATATTTAAAAAAGTTAATTTAATTTTTATTTTAATCTCGATTTATAATTAGAACTTATTAATATAAAAGAAGTATTAATTATTAGTTTATATTAGTATTAAGTTTTAATAGTTCAAAGCTTTATTTTTTTTAGAAAGATAATTAATCTAAATATTAAAGAAGTTAATAAGAGTTTAAAAAGAGAATTTAAATAGTTATATTAGTTTTAAATTAGTTATATTAACTAATAGATATATTAACTACTTAATTCGATTAATTTAAATTAGTTTTAGTTTTAGCTTTTTAATTTATAGTAAAACTAACTAATTGTTATCTAAGTTTATAATATCCTAACTTTCTTAATAACTATCTTAATAGTTATTATAATTATAATAACTCTTTTAAAGAAGCTTATAAATTAAATAGCTTCTTGAAAGTTTAAAAGATTGAAAAGTATATTAGTAGATAGTATTAATAAACTTAATATTCGAGGATATTAACGTAGCTTCGATATCTATAACTAAAGTAAAACTAGTTTTGAATATTTTTAATATCTTTTAGAAAACGAAATTCTAAAAGTTACAAAGTTAGTTATTAAAGCTAGTTTATTTTTTATATTAAATTGAAGAGTTGTAGTTTAAAATACTAATAATATAAGTAATATATAGTTAGTATATAATGAAGGAAGATAAGTTAATTTAAATATTAACTAATCGATTAATTTGAAAGAAAGTTGATTTAGCTTAGTTAATTTAAATTAAGATATAATTCTTATATTTTAATATATTATCAAACTAAATTCCTAGCTACTTTATTAACTTGAAAAAGTGTATAATTTATTGATTTGATAGTTTAACTAGATTAATTGCTAAACTTTTAAAAAAGTGAATTAACTTAGTTTTTCTTAAATTAAACTTAATACTATTTATAGTTTCAAAAATATATAACTTATTAACCTCTCTTTTCAAAGTCTTATAATTCTTCTTAATACTAGTTAAACTAACTACTAATATAATATTATTTATATAATTCTAAATTAAATAACTAATAATTGAGAAAAGATTTTTAATATAAATTAAAAATAAAATCGAACTAATTAGACTACTTTAGAGAATTCTAATATTAATAAGTTTGAAAAACTTAATTTAATTATTAAAAGCTAATCTCAACTATCTAGCTTTTAAAAAGTAATTAATTTAGACTATAAAATTAAATAAAAGTTTTAGTTCTTTTAAAATAGTAAGTAGTCGATTTTTAGATATATAATCGAAAGCTTCTTTAATATTAAAAAATAAAATTAATATCTTCAACTTATTTATATAATCTCCCTCAATTTTATTTACTAGTAGTAATATTATATTAATTATAAACTTTTTCAATTTACTTTCAATTTAAGAGTTATATAATAAAATATTAATCTTAGTTAAATAGTTTAATTATTTTATTAATATTCTCTTATTAACTTTTCTAAGATAATTAAATAACGATATTACTTTATAAACTTTTAAAACTAAATAATTAAACTTTTTTAACTTTTTAAAAATAGTTTTTATTATTTAATACTAATAAGTTAAGTAGTAGTTGAAATTAATAAAGAGGTTAAAAACTTTATAAAATAAATTAGAAATAGTTTAATAAACTTTAATAATAATTTCCTAATTAATTCCGTTTAGCTTTAAAGTTTTTCCTTTGATTTTCATTAAACAAACTCTTTTCAACTTACTAACAATTAGCTTAAGTTAAATATCGACTTTATAAGTATTCTAAGTAGAGTTAATTGAAATTGAGAGCTTTAAAAATAAAGTAACTTTTAAAATAACTACTTTTCTATTAAAAGTTGATTAGTTTAAAATCGAGAGTAGTTATTAACTTAAGTAGCTTTTAATATAGTTAAAAGCTTTGAAAATTAATTTTAAGTTTTTAATCTTTAAAAAAGTATTTTAATAACTTTGTTTAATATATTTAATAATTAAGAAATATAAGTTTCTAATTAAATTATAACTTTGACTTTGATTTCTTTACTCTTTTAATATAGCTTTATATAACTTCTTTAATTTAGAAGTTTATTATAACTTAGTTTATAATTTTAACTTTATTCTTGAAATTATACTAATTACTACTAACTCGATTAGTTATATTAATTTAAATAAGATATTTTTAAAATAAATTATATTCGATATTTCAAAATATCTATTAAAACTTAATATATATTTATATAATAATAGACTAAGTTATTAAATTTATTTAATAAAAAGTTTATACTATTTAAATAAATATATATTATTTCCTTTATAAAACTTACTACTATTTAGAAGAAGTAATGAAAATAATATTATTAATAACTCTTTAATATTTATTATAATTCGCGAATTCTAACTTTATTTAAAATCAAGAATTAACTTCAAGTATATATACTTAGCGTCTCTCAAAAAGGTAGTAAAGAGTTATTAAGAATATAATCTTTTTATTAATTTTTAAGCTAAATAAAGAGGTTTTAAATAATAATTTAATAGTAGTAGTTATTAGTAGTTATTTATATATAATTGAAGAAAAGATTAAACTTCAATATATAATAATAAACAAGTTTATAACTAATATTAATAAATTTATATCTTTATATAAAAACTTAAAATAAAGAGTTATAATATATAAGTTAAGTAATAGAGTAATAAACTTTTTAATTATATCTCTTTTAAATATAGATAGTAATAATACTTTTATTTACTAAAACTTAATATTTTTATAAAATTAAAAAGAAGTAAATATTAAAATAGCTAACTTTGCAAATATAATGAAAACCTTGAAAAACTTAAAAGTAGACTTTCAATTAATAAAAACTTATATTATAATAATTGTTTTATTAACTTTACTTTTAAGTAAGCTACTTTTAATATAACAATATATTGTAAAGAAAGATTATATTATTTTTAGAATTAATAACTAAAGAGCTAAAAAGGTTGAAAGATTTTAAAAGTTTATATATATATATAGAAGTTATATAAATTATATACTTAAGGTATATATATACTAGATATATTCAGAGTAATATCTTGAAATATCAGGTAATAAAGTAAATATAATATATACAAATCACTAATATTTGTAACTTAAATTATCTAGATTATTATATTACCTCTCTTTTTAAGAAAGTTTACTTTCAAGTATTTTAATTCTATTAATTTTAATTAAAAAGGTTAATAAACGAATATAAGAATATTAGTTAAATATAAAAAAGTTAAATAAATATAAAAAGAAAGTAAATCGATACTCTTTATAAATTTATTATTAATTATATATTTAACTGTTTAAAGAATTATTATCTTTATACTAAAGCTATTAAATAATTACTTTTAAGATACTTATAATCGTTTTTATTTATTTAATATAAATATAACTATTTCAAGAGTTATATTAGAAGGTTAAATAAAATAAAATTTTCTAAGTAGAATATATTTAGTAAATATAAAGCTGTTTTAAAGTTAAATACTTTGTATTATATCAAGTCAATATTATAATTTAGTTATTATATATAATATTCTAAAAAGTAGTATTATTTATAATAAATAAGAATTTTCTTTACTTTTTATTTCTTCTTACTAATTATATTAATTAATAGTAAAAGTTTATTAGTTTAATTAGAAAGTAAGTTATTTAATACTTTTCTTAATTTATTAGCAAGGAATATAAAATATATCTTTATTATTTTAAATAACTTAAATTTAAAAGAATAACTGATTTTCTTGAAAATCTTAAAATATTTATTTATTAGGAAATCAAGCTTCTTAGAAGAATATTAAATTAGTAAATACTTTATATCTAATTAGATATAGTTATTAATATTAAAGTCAATTAGATAATATAATATATTCGTAGTTTAAATTATATATTCTTATACTTTCTTAATTACTTTATAAGTATATTACAATACTTCAAGATTATAGTAAGTATATATATAAATATTATTAATATTAAGATTGTTTATTAAAAATTTCAATTTAGTTTTATTCTATATTTAAATATATCGTAGTTGCTAGCTATATAATATCTCGAATAGACTTAAATTATTAAAGAAAGTATATAGTAAAATCAATTAAATATAATCTATTATTAAAAGGAATTTAGATTAATTGTTTTAATAGTAGTTAATAAAAAATCGAAGTCTCTTTTATAAATATTAATTATAAATCTTAGTTTAATTATTAGTTTATAGATAGTTAGTAGTTGAAAACTTAATTTAAGTTTTTAAAATATTATTAAACTCTTTTTAGAAAATAAATATAAACTAAATTCTATAATTAGAAAGTATTATTATAAGTAGACTATAGTATTAGTAGATATATTAAAGATACAATTAAGCTTGTTTTTAAATATTAATTATTTTATAATATAATATAATAATTATTTACTTATTAAAATAATTAATAATAATTAAAATATTATTAAATTTATATTTATTTTTATTAAAATTATAATAATCTATTATAATATATTTTTAAATATAAATAAAGATTAATAAAAGATAAAATAATTTTAATATTTTATTTTAAAAAACTAAGATTTTATAATAAATATAATAATTATAAATATAAATATATATTAAAGTAACTAGTTTATATTAATAATAAAGTTTAATAAATAAAAAAGTAATTTTTTTAATATTAGAATATACTATTAATATTAAATTATATACTTTGTAAATAAATAATATATAAAGATTCTAAATATTAAAAATAATAAAGTAGTTATTATATAAGATTAAATTACTTTTAAAAGTTAAATATAAATTATTATAAGTAACTTAGATTTTTAAACTTTATAAGCTTTTCAAATTATAGTTAGTTTTAAGAAAGTAGTTAATAAAGAGAGTTAAAAAAATAAAAGAATTATTAATATTAAAAGAAGTAATATTAATTAATAAGATTAAAAGTTTATTAAAAATTTGTAAGTTAATTTAATTATTATATAATAATTATTATAATCTATCTCACTTTTTTTTATTTATTTTATAATAACAGTTTATTAACTTTATAAATTAATATATTTATAAGAAAGTTATCTTTTTCAAAACAATATATAATTAAAAAGTTGTAGTTAGTAAAGAGTTTAATTTATTAAATTTATTATATATTTAAAGATTTAGTAATTATAAAGTATTTTAAAACTTTGTAATTAATATAAATATAAATTTAATAAAAAGTTAATATAAGTTTAATTTACTAATTATTAAATAATTTAATAATTATAAATATTTCTTTATTATATACTTTATAATTTAACTT
>JANHAD010000302.1:0-27873 GCA_026226035.1 Clarireedia monteithiana
TATATTAAATTAAATAATAAAAGTAAGAAAATAAAATAATATTTATATTTAAAAAACTAGAAATAATCTATTTTTCTAAATATTAAAAAGACTACTTATTAAAATATATAATAAATAATAAATTTATAATTCAGTTTATTATAATAATGAAAATAGAAAGAGAGTAGTTTATATTATATTAATCAAAAGTTTAATTTAATTAAAAATTAAATTTCAAATAATATATTTTTAAATAAATAATTAAAATTAAAAATATTATTTATTATATTTACAATCTTATTTAAATTAAGAATAAGTTACTAACTATTATATTATATAAAATTACTATTATTTATATTCTTTCTTTAATTTTATATAAAATAAAGATTTAATATATAAAATATTATTATTTTTTACAAGTTAGTAAATTCTTTAAAAATAAAATTATTAATATAAATAATAATTAATATATTAATATTATCAATAAGATCTTAATATAAATAATTAGAAGTATATTATTAATATAAAAAATAACTTTATTTATAATATTTTTTTAAAATATAAAACTTTTATTAAAATAAATAGTATTTAAATAAATTAAAATATAGTTTATATTATATTTTTATATAATAAATCTATAATACTTTTTAATAAAATAAACGAAGTTTATTTATATTAATTAGTATTATTATATTTATATTTAATATTAAAACTAACTAATTTTTATTATATTATACTTTTATTTAATATTTTTATACTTCTTTTTAAAAAGTTAAAAGAACTTTATTATAAAAAATATAAAAAAAGAAGTTATTAAAACTTTTAAATAATAATAAATTATTTTTTTAATTATAAATATTATAATCTTTTTAAATAAATCTAAGAAAATAATAAATAAAGAATATAAAATTAAATATAATTTTATAATTTATTAAAATATTTAATAAATTAATATTAATTATAATACTTTGAATTTATTATTATATATATTTAATATAAAAATAATTAAAATATAGAAAATATTATAATATATTCTACAACTCTTATTATAATATAGTTTATAATAAATCTAATTATATATTAATAATACTTTAGTTATTTAATATATTTAAAATAAAGTAATAATCTTTTTATAATAAACTTTTTATATTATTAAAATATAATAGAAATTAGAGATATAAAAGTATATTAAATATTAAAATATATTAATATTATAAATAATAAAACTATAAATATTTTAATAAATCTAGAAATTAAATAAATTATAATAAAAAGTAATTTAATAACTAAATTAATAATTAATAGTTTATATTTAATAATATAAAATATATATAATTATATTTAAATAGTATAGTAAACTAAAATATAATTAAAATTATTTATTAATTATAAATACTAAATTAATATATATTAAATAAAAATACTTTTAAAACTCAAACTTTTTTATATTAAACTTTATTATTTACTAGCTTTTCAAATTATATAGAATAACTTTATATAGTATTATTAGAAGTTTTTATATATAAATATAAATTTAAAATACTTTTATAAATATTTAAAAATACTAAAGTATATTATATATTATAAATAAATATAATAAACTTTTAATAAATAATTACTTTATTTTATTTATTTATTATATAATTTAATAGAGAGATTATAATATTTATAACAATTTATTATAAAACTAACTTACTTTTTTAAATTGTTAAAAACAATAAAATTCTATTTATATATTTACTTTTACTAATATAAAGATATAATTATTTATTTTAATAACTTTTAAAACTTTTTTTCTCTTTTTTTTCCTCTTTTTACTTTTTTTATTTACTTTTTTTTCCTTCTTTTTCTTCTTTTTTAAGATTGTAAATAACTAATAATTCTAATTATATAAATAATAATTTTAAAAAAGTTATAATAATAATATCTACTTATAAATTTAAAAGTATTTATAAAGTAATTTATAATTAAATAAGAAACTTTACTTTTTCTTTTTAATTAATAGAAGTAAAAACTTTAAATTATAATGAAAGTTTAATTTATTATATATATAAAATACTCTTTAAATAAATACTTTATATTCTTTAAAAAGTATTAAAATAATAAATTTAATCTACTATTTAATAAATAAAAATAATAATTTTCTTTCTTTCTCTCTCTCTCTTCTAATTATTAACTATTTAGTTTAAAGTTATATAGATAATATTATATTAATTGTTAACTTAACTAATTTAAAGAAAAACTATAAGACTTTAAAAAGAGAAGTTAATAAATTATATACTTTTAAAATAACTAATAGTATTAAATTTAATTTTAAAAAAACTAAACTAATTTATTTCTTTTCTAAATATTTAATAATTAATTTAATTAAACTGTTAAATTAAGTAATTATATACTCTTCTAAGTTAATAAAGTAGTTAAAAATCTAGTTTAATAATATATTAAAATATAAAAATTATATTTTAATTTGGATTAATTAAGTTAAATTAGCTTTTTTTTAAATTAATCAATTAATTAATATTTAAATTAACTTATTCTCTTTTATTATATATTAATTATATATTATTTATATTATTAGTATCTTTAATTAAAACTTCTAAATTTAATATAAAAGATAAGTTAATTTTAATAACTAACTTTACAGTTTTTAAAATCTCACTTTTTAGAAGATATTAAAAGTATTTAAAATTAGTTTTACTTTAGTTATAGATATTAAAGTTATATTAATACTTCTTAATATTTATTTAAATATTATAGTTTATTAATATATTTTTCAATCTTTTAAACTTTTAAAAAGCTATCTAATTTATAAGTTTTTTTTAAAAAGATTATTAAAATAATTATTATAATAGTTATTATAATATTATAAACTTAAATAATAATTAATTAATTTTATTATAAATTAAGAAATCTAAATTAAAGTTGAAGTTAAAATTAATTTAAATCAATTAAATTAAATAGTTAATATATTTATTAATTAGTATAATTAGTTTAAAATTAATATAATTATTTAAATTCCTCTTTTAAAACTTTACTAGCTTTTTTAATATTTAAATTAGTTACTTTTCTAAAGAAAATAAAATTTTAAACTAAAACTTAATATTAATATAAATTTATAATTAATATTTCTTTTATATTAATAAGTTCTAATTATAAACTAAAATTAAAATAGAAATTAGATTAGTTTTTTTAAATATTAATTAAAAGCTAATTTGAGTATATAAATAGAATATTAGTTTAAATTAATTAGTTTATAATAGTAAACTAAAAAATATTATTTAAATTATCAAATTAGTTAACTAATTAGTTTAGTTAGATTAAAAATATATAATTTATAATAATAATCAAGCTATTTTATTTAAACTCTAATCGCTAAATAATAATTTAAGTTAAATATAATTAATAAAGATATATAATATTAGTATTTAAATAATTAATAAAAGTTTTTTTATTATTATTTATTTTAATAACTTATATAAATTTAAAATTATAATAAATTAGTTAATAGTTAATTCGTTAATAATTAGATATATATAAGATTTAAATATATATAATATTATATATAATAAAGAGATATTAAAAGTCTAGTTTTAATTTTAATAAAAAGTAATAAAAATAATAATAATAATAATATTTAAACTCTAAATCTAAACTTATAATATTAAAGAAAATATTAAATTAAACTAGTTTAATTATATAATATTAAGATAATATTAAATATTATTTATTTAAATATCGAATATTAAATTAGGATTAAATTTAATAAAGATAATTTAATAATCTAATTTAATTAGTAAGTAATTTAAAAGTTAGATAATTAGATTAAATAATATTTTCAAATATAAATTTCAATTTTACAAAGGAATTCAAAAGTAATTTCGATATTAAACTTAGTATTTAATAAAAGAGAAAGGTTAAAATAATATATATTAAATAAGTTTTTAAGTTTAATATAAATATTAGCAAGTAGATAGTAGCTAATAAAAAAGTATTTAAAAATCTCTTTTTTATTATATTTATACTTATTATTACTAGTTAAATTAAATTAATATATATAAACTTTAAAGTAGTTATAACTTAGTTTTAACTAATAAAAAGTACTAATTATAATTTATTTAGTTTTTAGAAGAATTATTAATTTAGATTTAAAAACTAAATTATAAGTAAATATATAATTAACTTTGAAATTAATATATTTAGATTTAATTTTAATTTAGTTTAATACTAATTTCTATTTTTAAATTTTAATTCTTTTAATATTAATATTTAAATAAACAAAATTAATTATATAAAAGTTTAGCTTTTTACTAGTATTTACTTTAGTTAGTTTATTTACTATTTTATTTCTATCAATTTTATAATAACTAGAAATTTAAACTAATTTAATATTAGTATTTTTATTAACTATTTAAATACTAATATTATATATTTTTATTAATTATTTTTAACTTAAATTATTATTTAATAATTGAAGTTTAAATAAAGTAGTTTGATTATTATTATAAACTATATATTTTTAATTTAACTAAATTAGTTAATTAATTAATTTAATTATTTAAATAATTCTCTTTAATTTATTATTATAAACTAGTTAATTTAAACTAATATTCTATTTATATATTTAAATTAACTTTTAATTAGTATTTAAGAAAGTTAATCTAATTTCTATTCTAATTTTAATTTATAATTAGAATCTATTAATATAAAAAGAATATTAATTATAAATCTATATTAATATTAAATTCTAGTAATTTAAAACTTTGTTTTCTTTTAAAAAACTACTAATCTAAATATTATAGAAGTTAGTAAAAATCTAAAAAAGGAATTTAAATAACTATATTAATTTTAAACTAATTATATTAATTAGTAAATATATTAAATATCTAATTTAATCAATTTAAAATAACTTTAACTTTAACTTTAACTTTAACTTTTTAATATATAATAAAGCTAATTAATTATTATCTAAGTTTATAATATTATTATAATTATAATAGTTATTATAATAATCTTAATAACTTTTTTAAAAAAACTTATAAATTAAATAGTTTTTTAAAAGTTTAAGAGATTAAAAAGTATATTAGTAGACTATAATATTTAAACGAATATTAGAAAAGATTAATATAGTTTTAATATTTATAATTAAAGTAAAACTAATTTTAAATATTTTTAATATCTTTTAAAAAGCAAGGTTTTAAAAATTATAAAATTAACTTTTAAAATTAATTTATCTTTTATATTAAATTAAGAAGTTATAATTTAAAATATTAGTAATATAAATAATATATAACTAATATATAATAAAAAGGAATAAACTAGTTTAAATATTAATTAGTTGACTAATTTAAAAGAAAGTTAATTTAGTTTAACTAATCTAAATTAAAATATAATTTTTATATTTTAATATATTATCAAATTAAATTTCTAACTACTTTACTAATTTAGAGAAGTATATAACTTCTTGATTTAATAATTTAATTAAATTAATTATTAAATATCTAGAAAAAAAATAGATTAACTTAGTTTTTTTAAAATTAAATTTAATATTATTCACTATTTTAAAAGTATATAATTTATTAACTTTTCTTTTTAAAGTTTTATAATTCTTTTTAAAACTAATCAAGTTAGTAATTAATATAATATTATTTATATAACTTTAAATTAAATAGCTAATAGTTAGGAAAAGATTTCTAATATAAATCAAGAATAAAATTAAATTAATTAAGTTACTTTAGAGAATCTTAATATTAATAAGTTTAAAAAACTTAATTTAACTATTAAAAACTAGTCTTAACTATTTAACTTTTAAAAAGTAGTTAATTTAGATTATAAAACTAAATAGAAGTTTAAACTTTTTTAAAATTATAAATAGTTAATTCTTAAATATATAATTGAAAGCTCTTTTAATATTAAAAAATAAAATTAAAGTTTTAAATTTATTTATATAATCTCCTTTAATTTTATTTACTAATAATAATATAATATTAACTATAAATTTTTTTAATTAATTTCTAATTTATAAATTATATAATAAAATATTAATCTTAATTAAATAATTTAATCTCTTTATTAATATTCTCTTATTAATTTTCTTAAAGTAGTTTAATAATAATATTATTTTATAAACTTTTAAAATTAAATAATTAAACTTTTTTAACTTTTTAAAAATAGTTTTTATAACTTAGTACTAGTAAATTAAATAGTAGTTAAAATTAATAAGTAAGTTGAAAACTTTATAAAATAAATTAAAAATAATTTAATAAGTTTTTATAATTATTTCTTAGTTAATTCTATTTAACTTTAAAGTTTTTCTTTTAATTTTTATTAAATAAACTCTTTTTAACTTACTAGTAGTTAGCTTAAACTAAGTATCAACTTTATAAGTATTTTAAATAGAATTAGTTGAAATTAGAGATTTTAAAAATAAAGTAACTTTTAAAATAATTGTTTTTTTATTAAAAGTTAATTAGTTTAAAATTGAAGATAATTATTAATTTAAGTAGTTTTTAATATAATTAAAAGTTTTAAAAATTAATTTCAAGTTTTTAATTTTTAAGAAAATATTCTAATAACTTTGCTTAGTATATTTAATAATCGAAAAGTAAAAGTTTCTAACTAAATTATAATTTTAACTTTAGTTTCTTTATTTTTTTAATATTACTTTATATAATTTCTTTAATTTAAAAGTTTATTAAAATTTAACTTTTAATTTAGATTTTATTTTTGAAATTATATTAATTACTATCAGCTTTATTAATTATATTAGCTTAGAAAAAATATTTTTAAAATAAATTATATTTAATATTTTAAAGTTTAATTTAGTTTTTATAATTTTTAAAAAGTTTTAATTAAAAGTTAAACTCTTTTTAATTAAATCTACTAATCTATCTTTAAATAAATTCTAATTAGTTTTCTTAATATTAAAAAATTAAAGTAAGTTTAAATAACTTTAATTTAATTTTAAATTTTTAATTATAAAGAAGATTAGATAATAATTTAAATTTAAACTATTAAATATTTATTAATTATCTATATACTTTACTACTTTTAAAGTAGTAAGTATTAAATTTAAAATTAAAAAGTTAATATTTTAAAAGAAAGTTTTAACTTTAATTTTATTTAAAAGTTTAAAGTTATTATCTTTAATTTAATTAACTAATTAAGTTCTAATTTAAATATTAGTTATTAAAAAGTTTTATTAAAAGTAGTAAATATTAAAATAGTTTAAAATAAATAAATTAATTAAAATGGTTTTTAAAAATAAATTTCTTTCAATTATTTTAAATCTTTTTCTTTCTTACTAATTAGTTTTATTATATATATATTATATTTCATTTTTATCTTCTAAATAATATTTTAAAAACTTTTATTGAAAAAAGATAAATTCTTATTTAAATCGACTTGATTTTTTAATATTCTTATTAATTATAATACAGTGGATTTAATAAAATAATCAGCTTTATTATATAATTTAGTATTATTAAAATATTATTATTATTGTTAATTTCATAGATTTTACTTTATATTTTTAAATTTTTATTAAAAACCTTAAAATATAAAAATATTAATAAAAATAATAAAACTTATTAAAAATATTACTATTAAATCTTATTAAGATTTAATAAAACTTCGTAAACTTAATAATCTAAATTATATATTAATACAACTTTCCTTTCTTAAAATATTATTATTATTATTACTTCTAATATTTTTAAATAGTTTAATATTAAGATAATATTAAATATAAATTGCGGATTTAAGATAATATTAAAATAATATTAAGAAATTGAATTTTAGAAATTGATAAAAAGACTATTTAAAAGTTTATAAAAGCTTTCTTAGTATTAATATACTTTTTAAAAGGTAAGATATCAACTTTAATATTAAAAGTATTTAAAATAACTACTTCTTCGACTTCTATTAATTAATATTCAACTTTTTCCTTTTCGACTCTTATAGTTATTCAATTTAGTTTACTAGTTATACTAAGTATATTAGATAGTATAAATACTTTTATAAATATTACTACTTTATTATTACTTTTAGTAACTCTTTAATTTAACTTTAACTTTGATATATTTAGTTTTTCAAATATATTAAACTTAGACTTTTTAATTAGACTTACTCTTAATATTACTATTAAACTTGATATTATTTCTTTCTACCTTTTTAAAAAAGCTAATTTATTTTTAGTAGATTAGATAAATAAAAACTTGAAATTAACTTTAAATACAATTCTAATTAATAACTTAGTTAATAAACTTATTTTAGAAGTTTAAGACTTATTAATTAAAGTATATATTTTAATTAATTCTTATAATAAACAAAGTTTTATTTTAAACTTAATTAAAATATTTTAAGATTATATTAAATTTAAAAAGATTAAAAAAATTACAAACTAACTAGCTTTCTAAATAAATAACCTCGAATATATAATCTATTAAATCAAAGTTTAAATTAAAGTTAAAGCTTTTATTAAAACTTCTATTATACTCTTTATAACTCTTTTAATAATCTACTTAGTAAACTTTATTATTTTAATAAATTAACTATTAAAAATTACTAAAATTATATAAAATTTGATTTAAATTACTTTTATTAATATTATTGTTATTAGAGTTTTTAAAGTTTTAAAATAGAAGATAGTTAAGTTTAAAACTAAGTTTTAAATTAAACTTAAACTTTAAAATCGATTAATTCTAATTTATAATATTTTAATCTTTTTTTCTACTCTTCTTATTTGTAATTTGATAAATAAGACTTTTAAAATTAAAAAAGTTAAAAGCTTAATTATTTTAATTATTATTAATATTATTAATAAGAAGAATCTAGTCTTTACTATTATATTTTCTTTTACTATTAATTTCTTAATTAAAAAACTCAATATTTAGAAAAATCTTATTAATTTTAAAATTATTTAAAAAGATAAACTTTAATATAAAGTAGTATTATATAAAATCTCTATAAGCAACTTTAATACTTTTAAAAGTATAAGATTAGTTTTAAAAGAAATTAAGATTTTTAATTTCTCTTTTAACTTTAAACTAATTAGAACTTTTTATTAACTCTTTTTAAAAGCTAATCACGTGGTTAAGTAAGTTGAATTAGTAGTAGTCTCTTTTAAAACTAATAAAAAGATTAAAAGATATATTAAAAACTAAGTTTATATTATAAAAATATTAATTAAAGTTAAGAAATTACTAAGTATAATAAAATCAACTTAATATACTAAGTGCTAAAGATTCGAGTATATAATTTAATTTTATTAATACTAAACTAAATATAACTTATATATAGAATCTTATTTAACCTCTTAATACTTTTATAATATTTATAATATTTGTAGAAAAACTTATTCTCACTTAGCTTTAAAATACTATAACTGCTCCCAACTTCACGCTAGCAACTTAAAATTATATAAAGTATATAAAATGATAAAAAAGGTTAATATTAGCTTATAAATAGTTAGAATATCTAAGTATTATAAATAAATTTCAATAAAAGTTTATTGAAGATTAAAGTAGCTTTCAACTTTACTATTAAGTTAAAAATTAACTTATTAATAATTTAAGAGCTTTAGATTATAGTTGAAGACTAGAATTACTTTCAAAGTTAGTTTATAACCTATTTTAACTTCAATTAACTTTTAGTACTAACTTGCGAATTTAAGCTTTGAATCTTAATATATATTTCAAAAGTTCTTGAGATTAAAGTGATATTAATATTAGATAATTTAGATTTAAACTTATTAATAGTCTAATTAGATTAGAGAATTAATATACTTGAAATAGTCAATAT
The DNA here is from genome assembly GCA_026226035.1 of Clarireedia monteithiana. Lineage (NCBI taxonomy): Eukaryota > Fungi > Ascomycota > Leotiomycetes > Helotiales > Rutstroemiaceae > Clarireedia > Clarireedia monteithiana. Next base: position 9,778 of record JANHAD010000302.1, read on the forward strand.
TTATAATAAGACTAATTAATAAGAAAGTGAAATAGTTAAAATAGTTAAAAGAAGTTTATTTTTAAAGACTATTTCAATTAATTTACTTATTTTAAAAGATTTCAATATTTATTACTTTTAGTAAAACTTCTTAACAGCTAATACTCAAATTAGAACTCGATTAGTTAATTAAATTGAAGATAATAACTTTGAACTTTTAAATAAAATTAAAGCTAAAACCTTCTTTCAAGATATTAACTCTTTAATCTTAGATCTAACACTTACTACTTTAAAGATAGCGAGGTATATAAATAATTAGTAAATACTTAATAATTTAAACTTAGATCACTTACTTATCTTTTTTATAATCAAGAATTTAAGTTTTTAAAATTACTTAAATTCTCTTTAATTCTTTAATATTAAGAAGGCTAATTGAGATTTATTTAAAGATAAACTAATTGATTTAGTTTAAAAAAGTTTACTTTTTAACTAAGACTTTTTAGAAGTTATAAGAACTAAGTTAACTTTTAAAGTATCGAGTATAACCTATTTTAAAAATATCTTTTCTAAGCTAACACGACTAATTAGGCTAGTGGCGGCTAGTGCGATTTCGAGAATAAAGCCTAAGTTGAGAGCTAAGCTCTAATAGATCTTTAAGTTAAAAGAATTATAAAAATCAATATTAAAAATATAAAGAAATAAAAGTCAAAGTCAAAGTTATAATCTAATTAGAAACTTCTACTTTTTAATTATAAAGTATATTAAACAGAGTTACTAAAATATTTTTTTGAAGATTAAAAACTCGAAGTCAATTTTCAAAGCTTTTAATTATATTAAAAGCTATTTAAATTAATAATTACTTTCGATTTTAAACTAATTAACTTTTAATGAAAAAACAATTATTTTAAAAGTTACTTTGTTTTTAAAGTTTTCAACTTCGATTAGTTTTATTTAGAATATTTATAAAGTCGATACTTAGTTTAAACTAATTGTTAGTAAGTTAGAAAGAGTTTATTTAATGAAAATTAAAGGAAAAACTTTAAAACTAAATAGAATTAGTTAGGAAATTATTATTAAAACTTATTAAACTATCTTTAATTTATTTTATAAAGTCTTCAACCTTCTTATTAATTTCAACTATTATTTAACTTACTAGTATTAAGTAATAAAAGCTATTTTTAAAAAATTAAAAAAGTTTAATTATTTAATCTTAAAAGTTTATAAAATAATATTACTACTTAATTATTTTAAGAAAGTTAGTAAAAGGATATTAGTAAAGTATTTAGACTATTTAACTAAAACTAATATCTTATTATATAATTCTCAAATTAGAAGTAAGTTGAAAAAGTTTGTAATTGATATAATACTATTATTAACGAATAAAATTGAAGGAGATTATATAAATAAATTGAAAATATTAATCTTATTTTTTAATATCAAAAAGACTTTCAATTATATATCTAAGAATCGACTACTTATTATTTTAAAAGAGCTAAAACTTCTATTTAATTTTATAATCTAAGTTAGCTACTTTTTAGAAGCTAGATAGTTAAGATTAGCTTTTAATAATCAAATTAAACTTTTCAAACTTATTAATATTAGAATTCTTCAAAGTAGTTTAATTAATTCGATTTTATTCTTGATTTATATTAGAAATCTTTTCCTAACTATTAGTTATTTAATCTAAAGTTATATAAATAATATTATATTAATAGTTAGTTTAATTAGTATTAAGAAGAATTGTAAGATTTTAGAAAGAGAAGTTAACAAATTATATACTTTTAGAATAGTAAATAATATCGAGTTTAATTTAGAAAAAATCAAGTTAATTTACTTTTTTAAAAGTTTAATAATTAATTTAGTTAAGTTATTAAATTAACAAGTTATACACTCTTCTAAGCTAGTAAAGTAGCTAGAAATTTGATTTAATAATATACTAAAATATAAGAATTATATTTTAACTTAGATTAATTAAATTAAATTAGCTTTCTTTTAAATTAGTCGATTAGTTAATATTTAAATCAACTTATTTTCCTTCGTAGTATACTAACTATATATTATTTATATTACTAGTATTTTAAATTACAGCTTCTCGATTTAATATAAAAGATAAATTAGTTTTAATAATTAATTTTATAATTTTTAGAATCTTACTTTTTAAAAGATATTAAAAGTATTTAAAACTAATCTCACTTTAATTATAGATATCAAAGCTATATTAACACCTTTTAATATTCACTTAAATATTATAACTTACTAATATATTTTCTAATCTTTTAAACTTTTAAGAAGCTATTTAATTTATAAGCTTCTTTAAGAAAATTATTATAATTATAATATCTATTATAATAGTTATTAAGAAAGTTAAGATATTATAAGCTTAAATAATAATTAGCTAGTTCTACTATAAATTAAGAAGTTAAAACTAAAGTCGAAGTTAAAACTGATTTAAATCGATTAAATTAAATAGTTAATATACTTACTAATTAATATAATTAGCTTGAAATCGATATAACTATTTAAATTCCCTTTTTAGACTTTAGTTACACTTTATAATATTTAAATTAACTATTTATTAAAAGAAGATAAAGTATTAAATTACTAAGATTTAATACTAATATAAACTAATAATTAATATTTTTTTTATATTAATAAATCTCAATTGTAAATCGAGATTAGAATAAAAATTGAACTAGCTTTTTTAAATACTAATTAAAAGCTAATTCAAATATATAAGTAGAATATTAATCTAAACTAGTTAGTTTATAATAGTAAATTAGAGAGGATTATTTAAATTAACTAATTAACTAACTTAGCTAGATTAAGAATATATAGTTTATAATAATAATTAAATTGTATTATTTAAACTTCAATTACTAAATAATAATCTAAGTTAAAAGCAATTAATAAGGATATATAATATTAATATTTAAATAATTAATAAGAATTTTAATATTAATTTAGTTTAGATTCTAAATTATTATAATATCGATGAAAATAAAATAGTAGATAAACTAGTTAAAATAAATACTAGTAAAAAGTTAAACTCTTATATAATTAGCTTCGCTTACTTAGATACTAATATTAAAAGAATTAAAATTTAGAAATAGAAATTAATATTAAATTAAATTAAATTTAAACTTAAATATATTAACTTTAAAACTAATTATACTTTAATTTATAAATTAGTTTTTAAATCTAAGTTAATAATTCTTTTTAAAACTAAGCGAGTTATAATTAATACTTTTTATTAATTAAAGTTAGATTATAATTATATTAAAGTTTATATATATCAACTTAGTTTAATTAGTAATAATAAATATAAATATAATAAAAAGAAGATTTTTAAATACTTTCTTATTAGTTGCTACTTACTTATTAATATTTATATTAAACTTAAAAACTTATTTAATATATATTATTATAGTATAGTAAATAAAAAAACTTGAATTCTTATTTAAATCGATTTAATCTTTTAATACTCTTATTAATTATAATATAGTAGATTCAATAAAATAATTAACTTTATTATACAATTCAACGTTATTAAAATATTATTATCACTATTAATTTTATAGATTTTTACTTTATATTTCGAATTTTTTATTAAAAACCTTATAAAAATATAAAAATATTGAAAAAACAATAAATATTAATAAAAATTATTAAATAAAAGATATAGCTAACTTTAATATATATTTATAAATTGAATAAGTCTATTTATATTTTAATACCCTTTTTAGTATTTAAGATACTATTGTTGTTACTATTATTACTACTTTTAATATTTTTGAACTTTCACTTTTAATTATCTAAACTAATAATATTAAAATAATAATATTAAATATAATTTATTTAATTGTAAATAATTAAAAGGATTAAGCTTTAGAAGTATATCTAAAAATTAAAAGTATTTATTTAAGTCTTATTATATTATATTAGGTAGAATATTATTATCGACTTTTAAAATAATCTTCTTAGTACTTTTTAATCAATCGACTTTATTTTTAACTCTAATTAATAATTAAGATATTATTTAAATCGACTTCTTTTTGATTACCTTCTTAGTAATTATAATTATTAAATCTAACCTTTCTATTATAAATATTATTATAAATATTACTACTTTATTATCACTTTTAACAACTTTTTAATTCTACTTTAATATTAACTTATCTAACCTTTCTAATATTTTAAACTCGAACTTTCTTATAAAACTTACCTTTAATATAACTATTAGCTTTAATAGAATTCTACTTTACTTTTCTAAATAAAATAACTTCTTTGTTTTAAATTAGATTAATAAAATATCGAAGTCCAACTCTTATTAAACTCTTATTAATAATCTAGTTAATAAACTTATTTTAAAAGTTTAAAATTTATTAATTAAAGTATATACTTTGATTAATTTTTAAAATAAACAAAGCTTAATTCTCAATTTAATTAAAATATTTTAAGATTATATTGAATTTAATAAAGTTAAAAAAGTTATTAATTAACTAGCTTTTTAAATCAACAACTTAGAATATATAATTTAATAAATCGAAGTTTAAACTAAAGTTAAAACTTTTATTAAAACTTTTATTAAAACTTTTATTATACTTTCTATAACTCTTTTAATAATCTTTGTTATCTTAATAACTAAATTAGTATTAAAAGTAATAAAAATTATTTAAAATCCAATTTAAATTATCTTCGCTAATATTACTACTATTAAAACTTTTAAGATTTCTAAATAGAAGATTATTAAACTTAAAACTAAGTTTCAAATAAAATTTAAACTTTAAAATCAATTAATTTTAATTTATAATATTTTAACTCTTTTTTCAACTTTTTTTATTTGCAATTCGATAAATAAAGCTTTTGAGATTAAAGAGATTAAAAGCTTAGTAGTCTCAACTATTATTAATATTATAAATAAGAAGAATTTAATATTAATTATTATACTTTCTTTTACTATCGATTTTTTAATTAAGAAGCTTAATATTTAAAAAAATCTTATTAATTTTAAAATTATTTAAAAAGACGAATCTTAGTATAAAGTAGTATTATATAAGATTTTTATAAACAATTTCAACACCTTTGAAAGTATAAAACTAGTTTTAAAAGAAATAAAAACTTTTAATTTTTCTTTTAATTTTAAACTAATTAAAATTCTTTATTAACTTTCTTTAAAAGCTAATTATATAGTTAAGTAAGTTAGATTAATAGTAGTCTCTTTTAAAACTAGTAAGAAAGTCGAGAAGTATATAAAGAACTAAGTTTATATTATAGAAATATTAGTTAAAACTAAGAAATTACTAAATATAATAAAATTAATTTAGTATACTAAGTACTAGAGTTTCAAGTATATAACTTAATTTTACTAATACTAAGCTAAGTATAATTTATATATAAAGCTTTACTTAATCTTTTAATATTTTTATAATATTTATAATATTTATAAGAAAGTTTATTTTTACTTAGTTTTAAAATATTATAATTACTCTCAACTTTATACTAGCGACTTAAAATTATATAAAGTATATAAGATAATGAAAAGAGTTAATATTAACTTATAAATAACTAGAATATCTAAGTATTATAAGTAAATCTTAATAAAAGTTTATTAGAAATTAAAGTAGCTTTCAATCTTACTATCAAGTTAAAAATTAACTTATTAATAATCTAAAAGCTTTAGATTATAATTGAAGATCGGAATTACTTTCAAAGTCGATTTATATCTCATCTTAGCTTCAACTAACTCTTAGTATTAATTTGCGAATTCAAGTTTTAAATTTTAATATATATTTTAAAAGTTCTCGAGATTAAAGTAATATTAATATTAAATAATTTAGATTCGAACTTATTAATAATCCGACTTAGTTAGAGAACTAATATACTTAAGATAATCAATATTTATAATAAGACTAGTTAGTAAGAAAGTGAGAAGTTTAAAATAAATAAAAGAAGTTTATTTTTAAAAGCTATCTTAATTAATTCGCTTATTTTAAAGGATTTTAATACTTATTACTTTTAATAAAACTCTTTAACAACTAATACTTAAACTAGAACTCAATTAGTTAACTAGATTGAAAATAATAACTTTGAACTTTTAAATAAAATTAAAATTAAAACCTTTTTTCGAAGTTTTAACTTTTTAGTTTTAAATCTAATATTTACTACTTTAAAGGTAGCGAGATATATAGATAACTAGTAAATACTTGATAATCTAAGTTTAAATCACTTACTTATTTTCTTTATAATTAAAAATTTAAATCTTCAAAGTTATTTAAATCTTTTTTAGTTCTTTGATATTAAGAAAACTAATTAGAATTTATTTAAAAATAAGTTAATTGATTTAATTAAGAAGAACTTAGTTTTTAACTAGGATTTTTTAGAAGTTAAAAGAATTAAATTAAACTTCGAAGTGTTAAGTATAATATATTTTAAAAATATCTTTTCTAAATTAATATAATTAATCGAGTTAATAGTGATTAATACGATTTCAAGAATAAAACTTAAACTACAAACTAAATTATAATAAACTCTTAAATTAAAGAAGCTATATAAAACTATATTAAAAAAGTAAAAAAGTTAAAGTTAAAATTATAATTTAATTAAAAACCTTTATTTCTTAGTTATTAAGTATATTAAATAAAGCTATTAGAATATTTTCTTAAAAACTAAAAACTCGAAGTCAATTTTCAAAGCTTTCAACTATACTAAAAGCTACTTAAGTTAACAATTACTTTTAATTTTAAACTAATCAACTTTCAATAAAAAAGTAGTTATCTTAAAAGTTACCTTGTTTTTAGAACTTTTAATTTTAACTAGTTCTACTTAAAATTCTTATAAAGTCGATATTTAATCTAAGCTAGCTGCTAGTAAGCTAGAAAGAGTTTGTTTAATGAAAATCAAAGGAAAAACTTTAGAGTTAGATGAAATTAATTAGGAAATTATTATTAAAACTTATTAAACTATTCTTAACTTCTTTTATAAAGTCTTTAGCTTTTTTATTAATTTTAACTACTATTTAACCTATTAGTATTAAATAATAAAAGTTATTTTCAAGAAGTTAAAAAAGTTTAATTATTTAATCTTGAAAGTTTATAAAGTAATATTACTATTTAACTATTTTAAGAAAGTTAGTAAGAGGATATTAATAAAGTAATTAGACTATCTAATTAAAATTAGTATTTTATTATATAACTCTTAAATTGAAAGTAGGTTGAAAAAGTTTGTAATTAATATAGTATTATTACTAGTAAATAAAATCGAGGGAGATTATATAAATAAGTTGAAGATATTAGTTTTATTTTTTAATATCAAAGAGGCTTTCGATTATATATCTAAGAACTAACTACTTATTATTTTAAAAAAGTTAAAATTTCTATTTAATCTTATAATTTAAATTAATTACTTTCTAAAAGTTAGATAGTTAAGATTAGCTTTTAATAATTAAATTAAGTTTTTTAAACTTATTAATATTAGAATTCTCTAAAGTAACTTAATTAACTTGATTTTATTTCTAATTTATATTAAAAATCTTTTCTCAACTATTAGTTATTTAGTTTGAAACTATATAGACGATATCGTGTTAATTGCTAGCTCGACTAATATTAAGAAGAATTGTGAGACTTTAGAAAAAGAAGTTAATAAATTATATACTCTTGAAATAATAAATAGTATTAAGTTTAACTTAAGAAAAATTAAGCTAATTTACTTTTTTAAAAATTCAACAATTAATTTAATTAAGTTATTAGATTAATAAGTTATATACTCTTTTAAGTTAATAAGATAATTAAGAATTTAATTTGATAATATATTAAAATATAAGAATTATATCTTGATTTGAATTAATTAAACTAAATCAATCTTCTTTTAAATTAGTCGATTAGCTAATATTTAAACTAACTTATCTTTTTTTATAGTATACTAATTATATATTGTTTATATTGCTAGCATCTTAGATTATAGCTCCTCGATTTAGTATAAAAGATAAGTTAATTTTAATAACTAACTTTATAATTTTTAGAACCTTACTTTTTAGAAAATATTAAAAGTATTTAAAACTAGTTTAACTTTAATTATAGATATCGAAGTTACATTTATATCCCCGAATATTAGACTTGCTAATACTGTTTACTAATATACTTTTTAATTATTTAAACTTTCAAGAAACTATTTAATTTATAAGTTTTTTTAGAAAGAGTATTAAGATTATTATAATAACTATTATAATTATAATGATATTATAAGTTTAAATAATAACTAGCTAGCTCTATTATAAATTAAGAAGTTTAAATCAAAGCTAAAACTAAAGTTAATTTAAATCGATTGAATTAGATAGTTAATATACTTGTTAGTTAATATAGCTAGTTTAGAATTAATATAATTATTCAAATTCCCCTTTTAAACTCTAGTTACCTTTTATAATATCCGGATTAGTCGATTATCAAAAGAGAATAAAATATTAGATTACTAAAATATAATATTAATATAAACTTATAATTAATACTTCTTTTATATTAATAAATCCTAATTATAAATTAAGATTAGAATAAAAGTTAAATTAACTCTTTTAGATACTAATCAGAAGTTAATTTAAATATATAAGTAGAATATTAGTTTAAATTAACTAATCTATAATAACGAATTAGAAAAGATTACTTAGATTATTAAATTAGCTTGTTAGTTAACTTAGCTAAACTAAGAATATACAGTGTATAGTAATAATTAAACTACTTTATTTAAACTTTAATCGCTAAACAACAATTTTAAATAAGACTAATTAATAAGAATATATAATATTAATATTTAAATAGTTAATAAAAGTATTAATATCAATTTAATCTAAGTTCCAAGTTATTATAATATCGACAATAATAAAATAGTAGATAAATTAACTAAAGTAAGTATTAATAAAAAGTTAGATTTTTATATAATTAACTTTATTTACTTAGACGCTAGTATTAAGAGAATTAAAATTTAAAAATAGGATTTAACGTTGAACTAAACTAAATCTAAGTTTAAATATACTAACTTCGAGATTAATTATATTTTAACTTATAAATTAGCTTTTAGATCTAAATTAGCAATCCCCTTTAAAACTAAGTGAGTTATAGTTAACATCTTTTACTAGTTTAAATTAGACTATAACTATTTTAAAGCTTATATATATTGTTTCGACTTAACTAGCAATAATAAATATAAATATAATAAAAAGAAGATTTTTAAATATCTTCTTATTAGCTACTATCTACTTGCTAATACTTATACTAAACTTAAAGACTCTTTTAATATATACTATTTTAGTTTACCTTTTTTATTAAATACTAAGTTTAGTATTAAAGTTATCTTCGAATTCTTATATAAAACTAAAATCTGTATTTAGAAATATTATTTAACTTAGTTACTTAACTTAGTTACTTAATCTTTAAACTACTTACTAATTAAATTGAAATTATTAAATTATTATTATTAATATTTAATACTAGTTTAATATTCGATATTTAAATAGATAATATTTAATATTATCTTAATATTATATAATTAAGTTAGTTTAATTTAATACTTTCTTTAATATTATAATTTTGGATTTGAAGTTTAAAAGCTATTTCTATTATTTTATTATTATTCTCTTATTTAAAGTTAGACTTTTAATATCTCTTTACTATATATAGTATTGTATATATTTAAAACTTATATATATTTAGCTGCTAACGAGTTAGCTGCTAACCAACCTACTATAGTTTTAAACTTATATAAGTTGTAAAAATAATTAAAAAAAAAAAAAAATATATATTATCTTAGCTTACCTCTTTTATTAAATACTAAACTTAATATCGAAGCTACATTCGAATTCTTGCGAGAAACTGAAATCTGCACTCGAAAATATTATCTAACTTAGTTATTTAACTTTTAAATTACTTACTAATCAGATTAGATTATTAAATTATTACTACTAAGTTTAATACTAGCTTAATATTCGATATTTAAATAGATAATACTTAAAGTCGTTTTAATATTATATAATTAGGTTGGTTTAGCTTAATACTTTCTTTAATATCGTAAGATGAAGTTTGAGTTTAAAATGTTATTATTATTATTTTTTTTTTTTTTTTTTTTTTTTTTATTTATTTTAATAACTTATATAAGTTTAAGACTATAGTAGGTTAGCTAGCGGCTATCCCGCTAGCGGCTAGGTGTATATAGTGTTTTAGGTATATATAATACTATATATAATAAAGAGATACTAAGAGTCTAACTTTAGTTAAGAAAATAATAACAAAATAATAATAATAGTTATATATTTAAAAAAACTTGAGAATTGAAAAAATATATACTTTTATTGAAATCTATCTAATCTTCATTAGCAACAACTAATTACAACCTAGTGGATTTAATAAAGCTATCGGTTTTATTATACAGCTTAGTATTATTAAGATATTATTATTACTATTAAAAGTCGCGATTTTTACTTTATATTATAAAATTTTTAAAAATTTAAAAATATTAATAAAACTATTAAAAATTATTAGAATTCATCTAAATAAATCTTATTAAAACTTAATAAGATTTTACAAACTTAATAATTTAAACCACACTTCGATACAACTTTTAGTTCTCGAGATATTATTGTTATTATTAATTTTAATACTTTCGAACTTTGATTTCAACTATTTGAATCACTGATATTAAGACTTCGATATTAAATATAACTTGTTAAATTGCGAATAATTAAAGAGATTAAGAGTTAGAAGTATATTTAAAGACTTAGAATATTTATTTAAACTTTAGTATATTTATATAGATAGTATATTACTAATAATATTAGAAATAAACTCTTTAATATCTATTAATCAAAACTTAGTTTTTTATACTTTTTTAGTTGTTATTGCAATTTAGTTAAGTCTACTAATTATATTAGATACTATAGATATTAATATTATAAATATTACTATATTGTTAATCTTTTTTACTACTTTCTAATTCAATTTCAATATTGATTTATTTAACTTTTCGGATATTATAAATTTAAACTCTTTTACTAAATCTACTTTTAGAACTACTATTAAACTTAGTAGAATCCTCTTCTACCTCTTTAAATAAAATAACCTCTTTATTTTAAAAAGGATTAATAAAGTCTTTAAATCTAACTTTTATTAAACTGCTACTAATAACCTAATTAATAAACTAATCTTAGAAGTTTAAAATTTATTAGTTAAAGCTTATATTCTAATTGATTTTTATAATAAACAAAGCTAAATTCTCGATTTAATCGAAATATTTCACAATTATATCGAATATAGAAAAGTTAAAAAAATTATTAATTAGCTAGCCTTTTAAGTTAATAACCTCGAATATACTACTTAGAAAATCGAAGTTTAAACTAAAACTAAAATTACTATAATTAAGCTTCTAGTAACTCTTCTAATAACTTTTATTATTTTAATAACTTAGCTTATATTAGCTTAACTTTTATTTACTAATATTACTACTACTAATACTTTCAAAGTTAATATTAAATAGTAGATAGTCTAAATTAAAGCTAAGTTTAAAACTAAGTTAAAATCTTTAAATCGTTTTATTTTAATTTATAATACTTTGTTATTCTTCTTAACTCTTTTTATTTACAACTTAATTAATAAAGCTTTTAAAGTTAAAAGGATTAAAAGCTTTATTATATTAACTATTACTAGTATAACTAATAAAAAAACTTTATTTTAACAATTACTCTATTATATACCACTGATTTTCTTATTAAGAAATTTAATATTTAAAAGAGCTTAATTAACTTTAAATTAATTTAGAAGGATAAATCTTAATATAAAATAATATTTTATAAGATTCTTATTATTAACTTCAATACTTTGAAAAGTATAGAATTAGTTTTAAAAGAGTTTAAAACTTTTAATTTATCTCTCAATTTCAAATTAATTAATACTTTTTATTAACTGTTTTTAAAAGTTAACTAAGTAGTTAAAAAAGTTGATTTAATAGTAATCTTATTTAAAACTAATAAAGAAGTAAATAGAGTTTTCAAGTATTTAGTCAATTTGAAATAATATAGAGAAAATTAATATAGCTTTTATATTAAAAATAATATATTCAATTAAAAAGAAGCTATTAATTTAATATTCTAATATAATAATATATTAAAAATCGAAAAATTATATACTTTTATTAAAATCGACTTAATCTTATTAGAATACAATTAATTAAAATACAGTAGATCTAATAAAGTTATTAGCTTTATAATACAACTCAGTACTATCGAGATATTGTTGTTGCTATTAATTTAAACGATTTCTACTTTATATTATAGAATTTTCATTGAAATCTAAAAAAACTAAATTATTAAAAAACAATTAAAAATTATTAATAAAACAATTAAAAAACATTTATTTCAATTATATACACTTCTATAAACTTAATAAAACTATTTACTTATTAATATACTTTTAGATTCTTGAGATATCGTTGTTACTATTATTTTTAATATTTTTAAATATCGATTTCAACTATTTAAACTACTAATATTAAAACTTCGATATTAAATATAACTTAGTAAATTAGTAATAATTAAAAGGATTAAAAGTTAAAAGTGTATTTAAAGATCTAAAATATTTGTTTAGACTTTAATATACTTATATAAATAATATATCGTTAATAATCTAAAAGTCTTGGATTATAGTTGAAGACTAGAATTACCTTTAAAGCTAGTCTATATCTTACTTTAGCTTCAACTAGCTTTTAGTACTAACTTGCGAATTCAAACTTTAAACTTTAATATATATTTTAAAAATTCTTGAGATTAGAATGATATTAATATTAGATAATTTAGATTCAAACTTATTAATAATCTAACTAAACTAAAAAATCAATATATTTGAGATAGTCAATATTTATAATAAGACTAGTTAATAAGAAAGTAAGAAAGTTAAAATAATTGAGAGAAATTTATTTCTAAAAGCTATCTTAAATAATTCGTTTATTTTAAAGGATTTCAATATTTATTACTTTTAATAGAACTTCTTAGTAACTAACACTCAAGTTAAAACCTAATTAATCAACTAAATTGAAGATAATAACCTTGAACTTTTAAATAAAATCAAGGTTAAAACTTTCTTTCAAGGCTTTAGCTCTTCAGTTTTAAATCTGATACTTGCTACTTCAAAGATAGCAAAGTGTATAAATAATTAGTAAATACTAGATAGTTTAAATTTAAATTACTTACTTATCTTCTTTATAATCAAGAATTTAAGTTTTCAAAGTTATTTAAATCTACTTCAGTTTTTTAATATTAAGAAGGCTAATTAGAACTTGTTTAAAGATAAGTTAGTTGATTTAGTTAAGAAGAGCCTAGTTTTTAATTAAGACTTTTTAAAAGTTACAAGAACTAAGTTAAACTTTGAAATATTAAATATAACTTATTTTAAAAATATCTCTTCTAAACTAATATAACTAATTGAGCTAGTAGCAGCTAGTGCGATTCTGAGAATAAAGTCTAAGTTGAAAACTAAGTTTTAGTAAACCTCTAAGCTAAAGGAATTACAGAAATCAATATTAAGAGTATAGAGAAGTAAAGGTTAAAGTCAAAGTTATAATTTAATTAGAAACCTTTATTTTTCAACTATTAAATATACTAAACGAAGCTACTAGAATATATTCTTGAAGATAAAAAACTCGAAATCAATTTTTAAAACTTTTAACTACACTAAAAGCTATTTGAGTTATTAACTACCTTCGATTTTAAACTAGTCAACTTTCGATAGAAAAGCGGCTATTTTAAAAGCTACTTTATTCTTAGAGCCTTTAATCTCAACTAATTCTACTTAAGAATCTTATAAAGTCGATACTTAGTTGAAGCTAGCTACTAGCGAGCTAGAAAGAACTTGTTCAATGAAAATCAAAGGAAAAACTCTAGAGTTAAACGAAATTAGTTAGGAAATTATTATTAAAACTTACTAAACTATTTCTAATTTATTTTATAAAGTTTTTAACTTTCTTATCAATTTCGATTATCACTTGATCTATTAGCGCTAAGCTATAAAAGCTATTCTCAAAAAGCTAAAAAAACTTAATTATTTAATTTTTAAAGTTTATAAAGTAATATTACTATTAAACTACTTTGAAAAAATTAATAAAAGGATATTAGTAAAGAGATTAAACTATTTAGTTAAGATTAGTATCTTACTATATAACTCTTAAATTAGAAGTAAGTTGAAAAAGTTTATAGTTAATATAATATTATTACTAATAAATAAAATCGAGGAAAATTATATAAATAAGTTTAAAACTTTAATTTTATTCTTTAATATCAAAAAGGCTTTTAATTATATATCTAAGAACCGATTACTTATAATTTTAAAAAAGTTAAAACTTCTATTTAATCTTATAACTTAGATTAGTTACTTTTTAAAAGCTAGATAGTTGAAACTAACTTTTAATAATCAAATTAAGTCTTTTAAACTTATTAATACTAGAATTCTTTAAAGTAGTTTAATCAGTCTGATTTTATTTTTGATTTATATTAGAAATCTCTTTCTAATTATTAGCTACTTAATTTAAAGTTATATAGATAATATTATACTAGCAGCTAGCTTAACTAGTATTAAGAAGAATTGTAAGATTTTAAAAAGAGAGGTTAACAAGTTATATATTTTTAGAATAGCGAATAATATTAAGTTTGACTTTAAAAAGACTAAGCTAATCTATTTCTTTTTTAGAAATTCAATGATTAATATAGTTAAACTGTTGAACTAATAAGTTATACACTCTTCTAAGTTAGTGAAGTAGCTAGGAATTTAATTCGATAATATATTAAAATACAAAAATTATATTTTAATTTAAATTAGTTAAACTAAATCAACTTTTCTTTAAATTAATCGACTAACTAATATTTAGATTAGTTTATCTCTTTTCGCTGTATACTAGCTATATATCGCTTATATTACTAGCATCTTAGACTATAGCTTTCCGATTTAATATAAAGGATAAACTAGTTTTAATAACTAACTTTATAATCTTTAGAATTTTACTTTCTAGAAGATATTAAAAGTATTTAAAACTAGTTTAACTTTGATTATAGATATTGAAGTTACGCTAGCCTCCCTGGATATTCGCTTGAACATTGTAACCTACTAATATATCTTTCGATCTCTTAAACTTTCAAGAAGCTATCTAATTTATAAGCTTTTTTGAAAGGATTATTAAGATAATTATTATAACAACTATTATAATATTATAAGCTCAGATAGCGACTAGCTAGTCTTACTGTAAATTAAAAAACTTAAGTTAAAGTCGAAGTTAAAGCTAACTCAAATCGATTGAATTAAGTAGTTAATATACTTACTAATCAATATAACTAACTTGAAATTAATATAATTATTTAAATTCCCTTTTTAGACTTTAGCTACCTTTTATAATATCCGGATTAGCTGATTATCAAAAGAGAATAAAATATTAGATTATTAAGATATAGTGTTAATAAAAGTTTATAATTAATACTTCTTTTATATTAACAAGTTCTAATTATAAACTAAAACTAGAATAGAAGTTAAACTAGCTTTCTTAGATACTAATTAAGAGCTAATCCGAGTGTATAAATAGAATATTAGTTTAAATTAGCTAATTTATAATAGCGAATTAGAAAGGATTATTCAAGTTATCAAATTAGCTTGTTAGCTAACTTAGCTAAGCTAAGAATATATAATATATAATGATAATTAAGTTGTTTTATTTAGACTTCAATTACTAAACAATAACTTTAGATAAAACTAACTAATAAGAATATATAATATTAATACTTAAATAGTTAATAAAGGTATTAATATCAATTTAGTTTAAGTTCCAAGTTACTGCGATATTAATAGTAATAAAATAGTAAATAAACTAGTTAAAGTGGGTACTAGCAAAAAGCTGGACTTTTATATAACTAGCTTCGCTTATTTAGGCGCTAGTATTAAAAGAATCAAGATTTAAAAATAAGAGTTAGTATTAAACTAAGTTAAATTTAAACTTAAATATATTGACTTTGAGACTAATTATATTTTAATTTATAAATTAGCTTTTAGATTTAAGTTAGCAATCCTTTTTAAGACTAAGCGAGTTATAGTTAGTGCCTTTTACTAACTTAAATTAGATTATAACTATCTTAAAGCTTATATATATCGCCTCGGCTTAATTAGTAATAACAAGTGTAAATATAGTAAAAAGGAGACTTCTGAATACTTTCTTATTAGCTGCCGCCTACTTGCTAATACCCGCGCTAAACTCAAAGACTCTTTTAATATATACTACTTTAATTTACTCTTTTTATTAGATACTAAGCTTAGTATTGAAACTACCTTCGAATTCCTATATAAAACTAAAATCTATACTTAGAAATATTACTTGACCTAGTTATTTAACCTAGTTATTTGACTTTTAAACTACTTATTAATCAAATTAAAATTATCAAATTGTTATTATTAATATTTAATACCAATCTAATATTCGATATTTAGACGAATAATACTTAATATCGTTTTAATATTATATAATTAAGCTAGTTTGACTTAATATTTTCCTTAATATCGTGATTTTAGATTCGAAGGTTAGAAGCTATTTCTATTATTTTATTATTATTTCCTTATCTAAGGCTAGACCCTCAATATCTCTTTACTATATATAGTATTACATGTACTTAAAACTTATATACACCTAGCCGCTAGTGGGTTAGCCGCTAGCCGACCTACTATAATCTTAGATTTACACAGGTTGTAAAAATGAATAAAAAAAAAAAAAATCAAAGCTCGGTTTCCTGCACTTCTTCGGCTGTCACTGCGATCCGGTCAAGCCCACCAGCTATACCGAGTATTAATAACACTATAAACATCACTATATCGCCGTCGCTTCTAGTAACTCTTCGGTTCAACCTCAATATTGACTTATCTAGCCTCTCAGATATTATAAGCTCGGACCTCTTCGCTGGACCCACCCTTGAAATTACTACTAGACCTAGCAAAATCCCCTTCTATCTCCTTAAACGGAACAACCCCTTTACCTCGAAAAGGACTAATAAAGTCTTTAAATCTAACCCTCACTAAGCCACTATTAATAACTTAGCTAATAAGTTAATTTTAGAAGCCTAGGACTTATTAGTCAAAACTTATATAATAACCGAGTCTTGTAATAAACAGACTTAAATACTAGATTTAATTGAGGTTTTCTGAGACTATATCGAATTTAGTAAAGTCAAGAAGGTTACAAACTAATTAGTTTCTCAAATAAACAACCTCGAATACACAACCCGCTAAGTTGAAGCCTAAGTTAAGGCTAAGACTACTACAACTAAGCCTCCAACAACTCTTCTAATAACCTTTACTGTCCTAGCGACTTAGCTTACTAAATCCACGAAAATCGTTTAGAATCCAACTCAGCCCTTATTCGCTAATATCGCTGCTGCTAGAGCCTCTAAAGCTAATATTGAATAGTATATAGTCTAAGTTAAAGCTAAGCTTAAACAGCCTAAGCAAAAGCCTTCAAACCAGCTAATTCTTATCTATAACACTTTATTACTCTTCTTAGCCCTCTCTATTTACAACTCAATTAATAAAGTATTTGAAGCTAAAAGAGTTAAAAGCCTAGTTATATTAGTTATTACTAGTGTAATTAATAAAAAGAACCTTATTATAATAACTACCTTACTTTATACAACCAACTTCTTAATTAAGAAACTTAATATTTGAAAGAGCTTAATTAACTTTAAATCAATTTAAAAGGATAAGTCTTAATATAAGATAGTATTTTATAAGATTCTTACCACCGACTTTAATACCCTGGAAAGTATAAAACTAGTCTTAAAAGAACTTAGGACTTTCAATTTAAGCTTAAACCTCAAACCAATTAGTACCCTTTATTAACTGTCCTTAGAAGTCAATTAAGCAACTAAGCAAGCCGGATTTGTTGTAGTCTCTTTTAAAACTAGTGAAGAAATAGATAGGTGTATAAGGAACTATGTTTATATCGTTAAAATCTCTATTAGAGCCGAGAAGCTACTAAATATAGCTAAGTCAACTTAATATTTTCAGAACACAAAGAGTTTCGCAAAACGAACTTTCATCGAAAAAAGACGAATTCTTATCCAAA
>JANHAD010000303.1:0-27846 GCA_026226035.1 Clarireedia monteithiana
TTTAAATATAAAATAAATATAAAAAATAAATAAATATTAAAATAAAAAAAAAGAAAAAAAAAAGAGGAAAAGCGGTAGAATACAGTAAAAGCCCAAAGGATTAGACAATCAGCAGGAAACTACTAAAAAAAAATAAAAATGTTGTCTCAGTGAAGATTAGTGTTTTATGCTTAGATTTAAAATTATATAAGAAGATTTACATAAACATAAATATTATATATAGTCTTAAGACTAAGTCTAAAGATTAAAATAAAAACTTAAGACAATCTCTTTATTTTTCCTCATATTTATTACAACAAGCCATTTTTAACAGTTAAAAGAATTTAGAGTAGGATCCTCAGAGACTACACGTGAAATACCTTAGTAATGATCATATAAAGGTAAAGGTATAGTCCAAACATTAATGAAAGTTAATGATAAATCGTATGCCTGCCTTAATAGGTGGATTTGGTAAAATTAACAAAAATACAATAAAAAGATATTTTAGTACAGAAAAACAGTCAAATGAAGAATCAGAATTAAGATCAAAATTAGGGCCGTATCTAGCTGGATTAATCGAATCGGATGGATCTATAGCAGTACACGATAAAGATTCTAATGCTAAAAGATATCGTCCTAAAATCCTTGTGGTATTTCACATAACAGATGAACCTTTAGCAAAAAAATTGGCTTCTATTACTAAATCTGGAACAGTTTATAATAAAAAAAATGCAGGTTACGTCCTTTGACAGATTCAAAAAACAGAAGATGTTATAAAAATTATTAATATAATTAATGGTTATATGCGTACACCTAAAATAGAAGCCCTGCACCGTGCTATAATATGATTTAATAATTTTGACAATTGCAGTATCAATTGCTTAGGTTTAGATCAATCAAGCATTGACTCTAATGCTTGATTAGCTGGTTTTACCAACTCTAAATCCTCTTTTATTATATCTGCTTCCGATAATAAAAATCATACTAGAGGTTTAAGATATAAGTTCTTGGTTAATTTTGTTATCCCTAACACTGAAAAAGAAGAATGATACAGTTCAGTTTATTTTTTACTATTTAGTAAAATAAGCGAATACTTAGAAACGAGCTTTATTTCAAAAACTATACATTCAAATATTATAAAATGTACTTTTATAATATTTGTTTATAACCCTCAAAGTCAGGAGAGGCTTATTAAGTATTTTAGTGAATTCCCTTTATTAGGAAAAATTTCTCTAGATTATGAACATTGATGTGAAATTTTATCTAATAAATATAATACTAAAGTAGTTGGAAAGTTTAAAGGAGTTGAAAACTTAAAGATTCAATTACAAAATAGACAAAATATGTCAGGTAGTAAATTATGTAATTCTTTACCTAATTTAAGTAAAAAAAGAAATTTCTCCTGCTACGCCGGTCCTCTATTTTTCTTGCCTGCGGGAAAAATAAAGTCAAGTATACCTACATCTACCTGCACAGATTTAGTTGTTTGAGGAAAAAACCTTCCATCTGGAGTAAACTGAGGTAGACATACTAAGCAAGAAAGAAATATGATTGCTATACCATCATATCAATATTCTGTTATAGTGGGATTATTATTGTCTGATGGTTGACTAATTATACCTAGTACTACTCACATTAGTCCGCGTTTAGGTTTATCTCAATCATTAAGTCACTTTAAATACGTTTGATTTGTATTTAATGCTTTATCTCATTACTGTGATAATTTTCCTGTTCCGGCAGGCAGGTGAACGTAAAAGAGGAAAAAATACACATTGATGTGTTGATGTAGTTACTAGATCATTACCTTGCTTTGCTGAGTTACATTCTTTATTTTATGTTAATAAAGTAAAAGTAATACCTCATAATATTTATGACTTATTTACTCCTGTTGCTTTTGCTCATTTAATTATGGGAGATGGAGGGTTTAAAAGTAATGGTATTTTTCTTTGTACTGATTCTTATTCTATCCAGGATGTAGTACGGTTAATGAATGTATTAATTATACGTTATGATTTAAAATGTACTCTCCATAGATCTAATGAAAATTACAGAATATATATTTCTAGAAATTCTGTAGGGAAAGTAGTAGAAATAGTTAAACCACATCTTATAACTAGTATGTATTATAAAGTAGGTATAGTATAATGATTTATTATTTGACTCCTTTTTGTCTAAATATAAAGATATTCCTTTATTTTATTCGGCTCTAAAAGAATAACAAAAATAAACAATTAATAGATGCTGAGACCTATTATGAAAACAGTTATTAATAAATAAATTAAGCGTAGTCATTTTCTCATTTAGACATGAGGCGAGGGCAAAACTTTAAATCAGATAGCTGATGATTTGTTATTAATATTTTGTTTTTGCTGCCTTCCTTCGGTAGAAACCGGCCGCCCTCTTTTTTTTCTTTTTTTTTATTTAAATATAAAATATATATAAAAAATAAATAAATATTAAAATAAAAAAAGAAGAAAAAAAAGAGGAGATGGTAATTTTTCCATTACTTTAACAGATAGAAAGAAAAAAGGAAAAACTACAACTAAAAGAGTGCAAACTTTTTTCCGTCTTGAAATAAGACAAACTTACCATCGTGATGCTTCAGTAGAACAAGGAGGAACCAGTTATTTTGCTATATTAAGTAAAGTAGCCACATATTTAGGTGTAAATTTGTTATCTAGAACTCGGGAACAAAAAGATAAAGTGTTTTATGCCTTTATGGTTATATCTCATAGTGCAGCAAGTCATGCTAAGGCTATAAGTTATTTTGATCGTTTCCCGCTGTATTCTTCTAAATATTTGGCTTACAAAGATTGATCCTTTGTGGTTGAACAAACTAGATTACGTGCTGGTAAAGCTTTAACTCAAAAAGAAATCTTAGAAGTTGAAAGAATTAAAGCACAATTTAACAGTAAACGTAAATCGTTTGATTTTTCACACCCGCTTGCGAGGAAAATTTAATCTAAAACAGCTTGTTGTCAGACATTTTTACTTGCTATATCTTTATATTGTATTTTTATAAGAAATTGCCGTGGATAGTAGTAATATTACTCTTATTATATAACTATATGCGGGAAACTCCTAAAGTCTTTTTATAAGAGTTGTGAAAACTTTTGGAGGTATAAACCATAATTAAAGCGTACACAACATTTAATAGTAAAAAGAATAATTTTATAGGATTTTTAATCTTATATAAAAAAAATGGACAATCCGCAGGAAACGAAAAAAAATCTCGTGATTTTTAATAGGATCCTCAGAGACTATACGTTATGCTCCTTAGAAAATACCTAAGGATGAAGATATAGTCCAAATATAACCTAACGGTTATAACAAATTGAATTTCTTATTACCTCTTATAGTAGGGGGTCCAGACATGGCATTCCCAAGACTAAATAATATATCATTTTGATTACTTCCACCTAGTTTAATATTATTTTTATTTGCAAGTAGTATTGAAAATGGAGCGGGTACTAAAACCCTGTGCCCGAGTAGTAAGTAATTACTATAATGATTATCACCGTATGCTGGAAAATCCCGAAAATATTAACTAAATACTAATGTATACTATATGTTATAAATATTTAAAGGACAATCAGCAGGAAACCTACAAGTATATTATTATACGGTAGGGTCCTCAGAGACTACATGTGGTACACCTTTCCCTGAATATTATTCAGGGCTAGGTGAAAGATATAGTCCAATTTTATATGAGAATATAAAAACAAATAGACTATATTTTACTTTAATAATGAAGGGTAAGTTAAGTAAAATATCCAAATCTTCCTTTAAACGTCGTCAATATCACTCTTCATCTAATAATGATAACTTATTAGGTCATTATTTAGCAGGGTTGATAGAGGGTGACGGATCAATAATTGTACCTAAAACAATTAGAAATCAAAAAGGTAAACTATTATACCCTGTAGTAAAAATCACTTTTGTAGAAAAAGATGCACCATTAGCTATAAAAATTAAACAAGTTTTAAATGGCGGTACTATGGTGTATCCTAAAAATTCAAAATATTTAGATCTTTTATTTCAAGATTTAAATTCAATACAAAAGATTGCTGTACTTCTTAATGGTAAGATGAGAACCCCTAAAATAGAGGCTCTTCATAGACTAATTGATTGATTAAATGCTAGATTAGATGAAAAATCTAAAATAGTTAAATTAGGTTTAGATAACAGTTCGTTGGGGAATAATCCTTGATTAACTGGTTTTATTGAAGCTGATGGTAATTTTTTTTGTAGCTTCGATCTAAACTCAGGTATAGCAGAATCCGTAAAAAATTATATGAGAGTTTCTCAAAAACAATTATATAAAACTACTTCTGATATACCAAAAGAGAATAACTCTAATTTCCAAATAATGGAAAAAATTAGAGAATTTCTTGACGTAAAAAACGTAAGTGAAATTAAGAGAACTAAGGAGAATTATATTGAACTATCCTATGAGGTTAGAACAACTAAAAAAACTTCTTGTGATCTTTTAATAAATTATTTATCAATCTATCCTTTATTTAGTTCTAAGCATCAAGATTTCTTAGATTGACGTGAATTTTTCCGTATAAGATTATCTAGAGAGTATAGAACCTTAGAAGGTACATCTAAATTAAATTACTTAAAAAATAGCATGAATACTAAAAGAACTCAATTTAATTGAGATTCATTAAACAGTTTTTACTGTTAAATGTAATCAGGGTTAATAGTTATGGGATGGAAAAGGCCTATTTTATCGACAGGTTGAACTCTTAAAAAAGGTAAGGAGTTGCTTTGAGGTAACTCAGAGGCAATAAAACTCTACTCGATGCATGAAACTCTTGAGGCTTTTTTAGCCGGGGTTATTTACTACTCGTTAATGTTTAAATTAGCAGTTAAAAGGTTGATAACCTTCTTATTTTTATCATTTAAAATGGGATCAAGACAATATGCCTGGGATCCAACATTAAAAATGTTTAGTACCCATCAGAGACTAAACGTAGAGTATCCAAATAATAAAATATATGACCATTCAAGGTCAATTAATAAATCTAAATATTCTGAAAACGGAGATATTTTTAATCAATGATTAGTAGGTGTTACAGACGGGGACGGTAGTTTTACTATCTCTAGATTGTCGGAAGGTAAATGAACTCTTTTCTTTAAAATAACTCAAAGTACTTATAATCTAAGAATGTTGTATTTTATAAAAAAACAATTAGGTGCTGGTTCAGTAAACACAACTGCAAATAATCAAAAAGCAGATTTTAGAATAAGAGATAGAAAAACTATTGGTTCTATAATTATACCTATTTTTGAAAAATATCCTTTGTTAACTAGTAAATATCACTCATATGAAAAATTCAAAAAAGCTTATTATATATTAGAGAATACTAATATATCCACTAAAGAAAAAGATAGTTTATTATTAGGATTGCAAAGTGAACAATTACCAAATAATTATATCTCACCAGCTTGAAAAATAGTAAATTCAACTATTAATAATACTAATGAGGCGTCGGCCCTCATTATAATGAGGGCCGGCGTTATGAGTGAGTTACCTAATAGTTCTCTTTCTCCTCAAATATCTCACCTCAATATAAATAGTAGGTTGGAAGATATAAAATCAGCTATCTCAATCTATTGATTAGTTGGTTTTGTGGAAAGTGTAGGGTATTTTGTAATTCGTAATGAATCTAAACCTATTATAGAATTTACAATTAAAACTGAACCAGCTGACCCTCTTATATTACATTTCATCAAACGTTTACTACAAATACCTAATAAAGTAATGTATGTGGAAGAAGAACAACGAAATATTTTAACCACAACGAATAACCGAGCGGTGAAAAATGTGATAGAGAAATTTAGTAAAATACAATCGCGTAAATTAGAATTGGGTAAATTTAGAGGAGTGAAGTCCTTAATGTTTAAATTATGAACTAAGGCTCATTACTATAAGGATAAAAATCCAAAAAAATTCGCCAAATTAGCGGGAATAATGTTAAAAATCGTAACACTAAACGAGAAAGGTTTAATCAGTAAAGGAGGTGGTCACAACAGCGTAGTAGACCCACTATATTTCGGTCAGGAATCCCATGTTAGCATATGCTCACCATTTAGAGGGGAGACGAAACTTCATGTCCAGACCCAAAGTAGTAGCCTCAAGAAAAACCTTTCTAGTTCCCTCTCAAATAAGCGTGTAGATTTTTTCCAGCGAAGATCCGTTTCTTCTTTATCTACTGCTAGTACCCGCCCAGCTTATTCAAAGTTAGACTCATGGTTTGTTACTGGTTTTGCCGATGGTGAAAGCTATTTTTCAATAAGTATAGTAAAATCTCCAAGATTGAAACTAGGTTGAACAGTTTTTTTACAATTTGGTATTAATTTACATATTAAAGATAAACAATTGTTAGAAGGAATTCAATCACACTTAACCGTAGGAAATATACTGCCAGGTAAAACCAATTGTCAATTTAGAGTAACATCTATAAAAGATTTAGAGTTAATAATTCATCATTTTTTGTGAAGTGGTTGAATTAATGAAAACCCAAGCTCATTTGACAACTGATGGTTTAGAAAAAATCCGAGCCTTAAAAGCTAGAATGAATAATGGTAGAAGTGTTGAGGAATAAAATAACCTAAAAATCGGATATCAGGAGGGAGGGATGGTGGTTATAAATAAATACATTAGCTTTGAAATCTTTTGTGTAGCGCGACATAAAAATTTACCCTTACCTCATAGGGACTGACTTATCGGTTTTACAGAAGCAGAAGGTAGCTTCTATCTTGTAAGTAAAGATCCTACTAGAATTGTACATGCTTTTGAAATAACTCAAAAATTGGACATTATTGTTTTAAAAGCTATATCTCTTATTTTGGGTATAGGTTTAGCTAATAAAAAAACATATAATACTGTAGTAACTACAAATTCTCGTGCTATTTCCAATATAATAGATTATTATACAAATACGTGTAAAGGGATGAAAGCTGTGGAATTTAGAATATGAGCAAGATCTTATGTAAAACATAAAGGAAATTTTGAGAAGTTACAAAAAATAAGAATAATTATTAGAAATCTTAGATCTATTAGATTAGATAAAGATTTTAATGATAAAAATAAAGATTAATAAATATTATTTGGATAAAGACATAGTCCAATCCATCGTGTGAATGATGGACATAACGATAGTATTTCTATTAAATTGAAGGATTATTAAGCTAATAGCTAATAAAAATTCTAAACACTTAATTAGAAATATGAGGTTATAATTATAATTGTTACCCTCCTTTAAGTGGAGTACAAAGTCATAGTGGTCCAAGTGTTGACTTAGCTATATTTGCTTTACACTTATCTGGTATTAGCTCACTTTTAGGAGCTATCAACTTAGAGTTCTCTACATTCTTTTTATTGTTATTTAATTATGCAAATTATTTTAATAAGTTTAACTATTCTAATTTGGGATTTTACAGTGAGAACTTTAGATTAACTGCTCTCCTTCGTTTCTTTTTTTTTATTTTTTTTATTAATAAATATTTATTTATTATTAAAAAGTTAATTTATTGAAAAAAAAAAAATAAAAAAAAGAAAGAAAACAGTGAGCCTAATTCTGAAGTGGATCCGAGCCCGACATTGTTTACACAGCAGGGTAGTGGTCATAGTGATAACGATCCAGATCCTGAAATGGAACCACCTAAAGACCCCAAGAAAAAAAAAGACTGAGGTCTTATTTTAGGTAGAAAAGGTGATAGTGTTTATGCTCATGAGTTAGCCAAAGCTCAAATTAGATGTGGTAAACCTGTATCTGTAAAGGTATTAAATGAAATATTAGCTTACTCTAACATATTAGTTAGTGAAGAGACATTTAACTCTTTAATTAATATTCCTAGATTAGTCTTTAATGATTTACATCAAAAAGCAACTAGAAGTTTAATTGAGGAGAAACTAGGTTTACCTCATAGTAAAATACAACAACGAGGTGTTTATATTTTTACTTGTATAGACACAAACCAAAAATATGTAGGTTCATCCTCTATCTTGGCTTTAAGATTAAGGGGTTACTTAAATAAAACACATAAAACTATAGGTAAACTAATTCCTTTAATAGAAGAAAAAGGTTTATCTCGTTTTAGATTAGAAGTAATATGTTTACCTTATTACCCTGAATTTAAACCAGAAATAGTTTTAGAGCAGTATTTTTTATTGGACCCTAGTTTTAATTTGAATAATATAAAGGTTGCAAACAATCCTAGCGGATCGACAGCTAAGCCTTTGTATTTATACAATAGGGACAAATCTATACTTTATTATTTTACTTTACAACAAAAAGATTTTATATCTAAACTTAATATTAGTCATTTTACCTTTACTAAACATCTTACTAAGGGTAGTTATTATTTAGGTAAATATCTATTCTTAAGAGAACGGATAGATAGAGCCAAAGTTACCGAGATGACTCTACCAGAAATAGCTATAATGTTACAACAAGATAGAGTTAAGTTTAATAGAAATAAACCGCTTAATAGTTTAAGTAAATCAGTGTTATTAATCAATACTGAAAGTAAAGAGGAGATTCTATTTGAAAGTTTAGGTAAATGTGTAAAATTTTTTCAAAGTAAAGGTTACCCTGTTTCTCAATCAACAATAGTTAAGAGGTTAGACACAAATATAACTTATCGCGGATATATTTGTAAAACTCTTGTAAAATAATATAATTATTTATAATAAAAATCAGTAGTAGTTATGAGGTTGATATAAAAGTTACAACAAATTGCTGGGAGTAGTATAACTCTAGATAGTTATTACTTAATCAGCAGGAAAGCTATGATGTTACACATACATTTGTAACTAGTAGAATCTTCAGAGACTAGACGTTATAAACCGCGTCGATTAATCGATGCGCTTAAGGTATAGTCCAACCATAATAGTAATATTATGTTAATTTTAAGTATAAAGTCGTTGGGTGGTTTCGACTTATCCCATCTAAAACGACTAAGGTTAAGCGTATTCCAGTATTATCTGATACCTTAATAAATTAATGTCATAACTTTCTCGAGTATATCACCAGCTATTACTTATAGCAAGATGGATACTCAGAAGAGAGATATTACAAGAGAGAATAAGGGTAAATGTGGTATCTATCGTATAATTAACAATGAAAGTGGTAAATGTTATGTTGGATCAAGTATTAACCTAACTGTGCGGTTTTACATGTACTTTAATTTGTATCATATAACTAATCGTAAAGATAGCGTTATTTGTAGAGCCCTATTAAAATATGGTTACTCTAAATTTTCTCTTTAAATATTAGAGTATTGTAGCCCTGAAATTGTAATTAAGAGAGAGCAATATTATATTGATCTATACAAACCTGAGTATAACGTATTAAAAGTAGCCGGTTCATCTTTAGAACGTAAAATCTCAGAAGCTGCTAAGGCAAAGATCTCGGTGGCTAAACTTGGTGTTAAACCGAGCAGTGTAGCTCTTATAAAACTAAGAGCGCATCTGGCAGAACTTAACTTAAGTAAGGCGCTGAAAGTTAAAGTTGTAGATCTAACTACTAATGATACTACTATTTATGATACTATACCTCAGGCAGCGACTGCCCTTAATTGTTCTACAACAACAATTAGTCTACCCCTGCTTTTAAGCAGGGGCCTGCTTTGCAGGGGACAACCGCCTGCTTTGCAGGCGGTTGTCTTTATGATAAAAAATTGTCTTTAGAAAACAACATACCTTTTAGAAAGAGATATCTTATTAAAATTATAAGATAAATTAAAATTCTTCTACCCTCTCTTGCTCTCTTCCAGTTAATACCAATAAGCAAAGATCCCTTATCTTTTTTTTTTACCTACTAATACCGTAAAGGAAAACAAGAAAAGGAGAGGTACGCTTTTAGGTAGGTATGTCAGGAAAAGTCATAACAACTATACTGAATATGAGAGCCCCAGGAATAAGACTACACAAACTAGCCTTATTTGGATGAGCTGTAGTAGTTACAGCTGTTTTATTATTATTATCTCTACCTGTTTTAGCCGGTGCAATTACTATGGTTTTAACTGATAGAAATTTTAATACTTCATTTTTTGAAGCAGCGGGAGGAGGTGATCCTATATTATACCAACATCTTTTCTCAAGACTAGTATTTGAAGATTATTTTATATTCTCAACATTACTTATATTTCCTAGTTCTAACCAATCAATCTTTAAAAGATATATATCTAAATTTAATTCTAATTTAAACAATAAGTTTGATTTTTCTGCATTTTATAAGAAATACAATACTCATTTGCCCAATAATAAAATTCCTTCAGAAAACTTTTTAACTTGATTAGTAGGTTTCACTGAAGGAGAAGGTTCTTTTATAGTAAACAATAGAGGAGATTTGGCATTTGTTATTACACTAGCTACAATAGATAAACAAGTTTTAGAATTTATACAAGAAATTCTGGGGTTTGGAAAAGTTATCCGTCAATCGGCTATAACTAGTAGATATGTAACACAAAATAAGAAAGAAATAGACATTTTAGTTAGTTTATTTAATGGTAATCTTGTTTTACCAAAAAGACAAGAAACATTTGATCTTTTCGTTAAAGGGTATAATAAATGAGTCACTAAAGGTAGAATACTATTAGAACCAGTAGTAATTAATAATAGACCCATTCTACCTACTTTAAACGATGCATGGTTTGCAGGATTTACTGACGGAGAAGGTTGTTTTACTTGTTCAATTGGTGAAAAAAGAGGATTTAGTTTCAACTTTAATATTTCTCAAAAGTGAGAAATAAATCTAACAGTATTAGAGCATTTTAGTGTATTATTTAAAAATGGGATTGTTTCTAGACATTCAGAAGAGAATACTTATGAATTTAGATTAGGTGGAGTAAACAATTGTAAAAATGTCTTCTCTTATTTTGATAAATATACATTATATACTAAAAAGTCTTTATCCTATAAATTATGAAAGGATATTCATAATGATCTTGTTAATAAAGATCATCTAGATGAGTCAAAAAGACGAGAAATTATTGAAAGAACTAAGATGATAAATAAATCAAATAATACTAATTCAAAATACTAGGGAAAAAAAGTCAAGGTTTAACGTGCAAGTTATGAAACTATAAAGACAGATGTAAAAAGATATAAGATCTGAAATAGTGAATATTATTATAAGAATATACCTGAGACTTAGTTAATATATATAAGTATTACTTGCAACTCTTAAGTTTAAAGGTTATATTCTTTTATATAAGACTTTAAACGTATTTTATAAATACAAGGAAAAGTAATAAAAATATTAGCGATGCTAGTGCAATTACGGTCAACAAGTTCCTCACTTAAAGACCGACGGTTATTTAAGTGGTCGCTACAGACTGGTTCACTGGTGGGTGTCTGAAATGATGCTTAATGTACAGTCGGTTTCTTCTATCATAGGTGTATGATACACAAGCCCGGAGTTTATACTACCGGTACCTGGATTTAATAAGAGACTTTTTAAAAAGATAAGTTAAATTTGAAGAAATGGATTCTTTGGTCACCCAGAGGTTACAAATGTAGGCCTCTTAACGTTGCCATATGCTGGGACTGCTTCGCTATATAGTTCTAAATACTCCATCTTAAATGATACAGTTAAAAAGTTAGAACAAAGAAGTAAATCAGCAGGTAATAATTTAACTGATAGAACCTCAGAGACTTTACGCGGCGGGATTGTAGTAAATTCAGAACATGTAAAACATATATCAAAACATGTACCTAAACATTTGAAGCCTCTTAATAACGAACAATTAGGTCATTATTTAGCAGGTTTAATAGATGGTGATGGTCATTTCAGTAAAGCTCAACAATTAGTTATAGTATTTAGCTCTCCAGATGCATTTCTTGCTTATTATCTAAAAGAAAAATTAGCTAATTGTAATGTTAAAAAAGTGAAAGATAAAAACGCATATCTTTTAATAGTGTCTAAAAAGGAAGGAATACTAAATGTGCTTAACTTAATAAATGGTAAATTAAGGTCAGAAAATAGATTTAACCAAGTTATTAATAATATATTAAGTCATGATAGATATAAAGGTATAAATATAAATTTTACTATAAACTTAACAGATGATTTTAACAATCATTGGTTAGCAGGTTTTTCTGATGCGGACGCTAGTTTTCAAGTAAAGATTATTAATCGTAATACCAGAAACAAACCAGAAATAAGATTAAATTATCAAATCGATCAAAAGAATAATATATTATTAACGAAAATAAAAAATTATTTAGGTGGTAACATTGGATATAGAAAATCCCAAGATACCTACTATTATGGTTCTACTAGTTTTGGTTCTGCTAAAAATGTTATAGAATATTTTAATCAATTTAATTTACAGTCTAGAAAACATGTAAGTTATTTAAGATGAAGAAAAGTCTATATATTAATACAAGACAGAGAACATTTAACAGATAAAGGGTTAATAAAAATTCTAAGAATAAAGTCCTTAATTAACCATCACCTGCCGGCAGGAAAATACTACAATTCAAGATAAAGTCCTAACAAGAATATAAAAGTTTTTGAGAATTAATTAGAACAGACTTTGATTTAAAGTCGATGCTGTTCTGTTAATCAAAATATTTGCTACATTTTAATTATTCCTGGGTTTGGTATAATTAGTACTACAATTTCAGCTAGCTCTAATAAGAGCGTTTTCGGTTATAAAAAAAATAGCTCTTTAATAAAGGCAGCTTTATTAACGCAACAAACTATATGCAGGGAAGTCAAAGAATTTTTACAATTCATATTACTAAATACTCCCATTTTATGAAATTTTATAGTTTCATTAGTAAAAATTTTAGTAAAGTATGATAATCCGCAGATAACCAAAGCACGAAGTGAAAACTTCAAACTTGGAATAAAAGAATTTTCTAAGTTAAGCATGTTAGTAGGAATTTCAGAGGCCATACGTTTGTTGCCAATATATATAAAATACATCTTTATATTACTTAAAACCTCTTTCTTTACTTTTGTATATACAAAAAGCTCTTCATTAAAAGATATAAATGATAACAATAATATATCTATAAAAGTTAATGATAACAAAAAATCTCACGTTTTTGTTTATACAGCAGTAAAAGATAATGAAGATAAATTTTACGAATGACTAGCAGGAGTTATAGATGGGGACGGGTGTTTTTTATTATCCAAAAAAGGATACGCTAGTTTAGAAATAACTACGCAACTTAGAGATAAAAAAATGTTATATTTAATAAAACAAAAGTTTGGTGGATCAGTAAAACTTTATAGTGGTGATAACTATTTAAGATATAGACTTCATCATAAAACAGGTTTATTATATTTAGTTAATAAAGTTAACGGTTTATTACAAAATCCCATAAGAATTCTTCAATTAGGTAAAATTTGTGAAATTTATAACATAGAATTAAAAGATCCTAAACAATTAACATACTATAATGGTTGATTAGCAGGGTTTTTTGATACTGATGGAAGTATATATTTAAACGATGCTTCTGGTCAAATATTAATAACCGCTACTCAAAAAAACAGATTTATATTGGAAGCTTTAGTAGAATTATATGGAGGTACAATATACCCTATGGTTAAACAAGAAGCATTTAAATGAACTTGTTTTAAAAAGAAGGAAGTATTATCTTTAGTTAATGATTATTTTAAAGTTAATCCTTGTAGATCTGAAAAAATTATGAGAATTAATATGGTTAATAAATTCTATGAACTTAGAAATCTTCATGCACATAAAGCTTTACCTAACTCAGATTTAGGTAAAGCTTGAAAACATTATCTTATACAATGAAATAGTTTAGTATCTAAGTAAGATTGAGATATTGGCAAAGAGATGGTCCAAAACAGTAATAATTTAATAATTATTATTCGTTAGTATTTAGGTATGGTCAAAATTAGGCCCGCATTAAATAATATTTATGCGAATCTCCGCTATATGCTGGGAACCTCTAATGCCTTAAATACTTGTCAAAGTAAAAATTTTAAGGATATTGCAATGAGCAATCAGCAGGAAACCGTAATTAGTCCTAATGTTCTTAGATTCTTAAATCTAAAACCTTTTATATGGAAATATTTCGATTTATTAGGGCTCCTCAGAGACTACACGCGGAGGATCATCCATATAGGATGATTAAGTTATAGTGCAATTTTTTGTGTACGTATTAACTTCGGCTTATCGAAGTTAATAAATGTAAGTTTAAATAAATTATTAAAAAGAGATTTTTCTCGTTTAGCACCTAACTATAATAACCGTTATATTACAAATGGAGTAAAACTTGATCCAATGTGAGTAACAGGGTTTGTAGATGCTGAAGGTTGTTTTTCAATCATAATTGAAATTACGGATCCTTTAAAATGAAAAGTAAGAACTTCACACTCCTCCCCCTCTGCCGTCTTTACTTCTGGTGTTAAAAATCATAATTTTAGTTTATTAGGCTTACACTATAAACAAGCTATTAGGAATTTCTCTACCTCTACTGATAAGGGAAATTTTTCTACTAATATCAAACCTGTAAGAAAGAAGTATAAGGAGCCTTAATTAGTGTTTAAATGTATAACTTGTAGGAGAGGAAGGATTTAATCATGCTAATATTAGTCTTATTGCTTATGATCTAAATAATAGAATATGAAAATAACAAGATAAATTTACGCCCTTTTTTTTTTCTTCTTTTTTTATTTAAATATAAAATAAAGATAAAAAATAAATAAATATTAAATAAAAAAAAAAGAAGAAAAAAAAAAGAAAAAGACGCAGAGATTTTGTATAAAATTCAGTCTTTTTTTGGTGTAGGTGGTATATATAATAGATCTGATAGAAAAATATCTGTATATAGAGTAACCAATGTGAACTACTTAAATGATGTAATTATACCACATTTTAGAAAATATCCTTTTATTAGTAAAAAGGGGTTAGATTTTGTATTATGATCGTCGGTTGTAAAAATGATCTTAAATAAAGATCATTTAACTAAGGCTGGATTTTTAACTATTCTTTCTTATTATGCTTCTATTAATAGGGGAGTATCTAAAAAGGTTTTAAAGTATTATCCTGATATCTTACCGTTTCCCAAACCTATTATAAATTTACCTGACAATTTAAACCCACAGTGAGTGTCCGGGTTTGTGGCGGGGGACGGTGGGTTTTCTATTTATACTAGACCAGCTAAAGATTATCTTTTACTTGAAAAAGTAGACTATAGATTTCATATAGCTCAACATAGTAAAGACATAGAACTTATGAAATTATTTGTTAAGTTTTTTAATCTCGGCTGCGTAGCAGCCGATATTTAGTTTTTTATTCTAACAGTTATATGGTCCAATAAATTTAAGCCAAATGAGGTAAGGGTATTTGGTTAAAAAGGTTAAACATCTTATTAAGTGGTTTATATAATTTTTTAAATCTGGCTTGACCTGCGTGTTTACACAGCAGGAGTAGTATGCAAAGGAGATGAGCAAAATATTATTTAATGCGTATCTCCACTATATGCTGGGAACTCCTTAACAATTAGGTACTAGTATAAGTTATTTACAGTAAAAATTCTAATTGTACTATACGGACAATCAGCAGGAAACCTTAGGAAATCGTCAAAGATTTAATATTTATTAATTTATTTGATATCCACCCTACAAAGGAGAGGGCTCCTCAGAGACTATACGTGGAGGATAAGTTTATTTCTTATTAAGATATAGTCCAAGTTTTGTTGGTAAGTATATACAAACAAAATTGCTATTTAGCATCTATATGGCTAGTACTAGATGTTAGTAATTTAAGTTACTTAATTATAGGAACAGAGTCATTGGATAATTTATATGTGTCTTTTGAACAATTTTGTAAGTATGATATATGTTTAAATTTTTTACCTTTAACTGTTTATTTTAATCCTGATTCTGAAAAGGTATCTATTATATTAGATAACAAGAATAAATCAGGGATTTACCGTTGAGTTAATTTAAAATCAGGTAAAAGTTATATAGGAAGTAGTGTTAACTTGTCTAGAAGATTCACAGAATATTATAGTATAGGTTGACTTACTTACAGGACAAATAGTAGTTCCCTAATTTGCAGAGCCTTGTTAAAATATGGTTATTCTGGCTTTAAATTGGAAATCTTAGAATATTGTGCTTCAGTGGATGTACTTAAAAGAGAGCAATATTATCTAGATCTCTTTAATCCAGAATATAATCTCTTAAAAGTAGCTGGCTCAAGGCTAGGTAGTAAACATACTGAAGCTACTAAGGATAAAATGAGGGGTGTTAGAGGCACTATGACTATAAGTCCTGAACGTCGAGCGGCGCTAATAGATAACATACGTAAATTTAATGCTAAACCTATGGAACAAGAGCGTTTAGAAAAACTAAGAGATCATATTTCTAAAATAAATGCCAAACGTGCATTGGCAGTTGAAGTTACTGATACTGAAACAGGAAATATTGTCAAGTATGAGTCTGTTAGGCAAGCAGCTAGAGAGCTGGGTACAACTAGAGAGAGACTTAGTACTATGCTTAAAAATAATAAGCTTTTTAAGGGAAAATATAAATTGTCTACTCTTACCTAGCTCTAGTCACGGATCTATATTTCAGTGAAACCGCCTTTGATTGTGGTCTTTTTTTTTTCTTCTTTTTTTTATTTTAATATTTATTTATTTTTTATATTTATTTTATATTTAAATAAAAAAAAAAGAAAAAAATACAAACAAGCCTGCTTTTATATATAAAAGGAGGGTTTGCATGATACTAAAAGTATGGTATATTAGATAAATATGTTGCCTGCGGAGGAAAATGTTAAAAATAAAATTTTAGATTCGTTAAATCCTTTTTTTGTTACCGGGCGGCTTCGCAGTCAGATGGTGAGGCATGTTTTCATCTTTCCATTGGAAAGAATTATAAATATAAAATAGGCTATTACGTTAATCCTGGCTTTTCTATAGCTTTACACAGAAAGGATACAGCATTGTTGAAAAAAATACTTTAGTAAGCATACTTTGGGGGCATAGGTACTATAAGCCTAAGAAAAGGTGAATATGCTCAGTTTAGAGTTTTTTCTCTGGAAGACTTAAATATAATCATTAATCATTTTGATAAATATCCTTTGATAACACAAAAAAAAATAGATTATGAATTTTTTAAAAAAGCCTTAGAATTAATTAAAAACAAACAACACTTAACTAAGGATGGGTTTAATAAAATTGTAGCTCTAAGGGCCTCTATGAATAAAGGTTTACCAGAAAATTTAAAGGTAACTTTTTCGTATATTAGTCCTGAAACAAGACCTTTAGTAAAGCCAGCAGACGTACTAAACCCTTACTGAGTAGCTGGATTTACAGCGGCTGAGGGTTGTTTTTTTGTAAAATTAGCCTACAATAAAAATAAAGAAAAACCTAGCATTAAGTTAGGTTTTCAAATCACTCAGCATAATCGAGATGCAGAACTAATTAATTGTTTAACTACTTTTTTTAACTGTGGACGAGTAGAAAATCTTTTAAGAGCACCTGCACCTGCTGTAAATTTTTTTGTTACTAAGCTGTCAGATATAACTGACAATATTGTTCCTTTCTTTGTAGATTATCTCTTAGTTGGATCTAAAGGAGATGACTTTGAAGATTTTAAAAAGATAGCTAGTATGATGACACTAAAAGTTCATTTAACTAAAGAGGGGTCGCCGCCCTGCAAAAAATACTGCGGGTTTTTTTTTCTTTTTTTTTTATTTAAATATAAAATAAATATAAAAAATAAATAAATATTAAAATAAAAAAAAGAAGAAAAAAAAAACCCGCAGGCAGGTCAATAAAGGCAGTTTAAAAAAAAGAAAAAAAAAACAATACCTTCGGAGGTAAATTTTTGTTTATTATTATTTTTATTTTTATTTTTTTTTTCTTTTTTTTTTACCAGCTTCTTTTTTGTTTCTTTTTACCAACAAATTGTGCAAGCCTTATTTTTATTGCGCTTGCTTTATTTTTTCCTTTTTTTTTAATAAATAATTTTATTATCTGCAACAAGCTATTTTTTTCTTTTTTTTTATTTAAATATAAAATAAATATAAAAAATAAATAAATATTAAAATAAAAAAAAAGAAGAAAAAAAAAGGAAAAAAACCCTAATTTTGGTGAGATGAGCCAAGATGTTAAAGATAAAATTAGTAAATCTAAAGGAAGCGCTGTAAGCATTTTGGATTTACAAACTAATGAAGCAACAGTATATTATTCAGGAAATAAAGCTGCGGAAGCTATTTCTTGTCCTACATCTACATTTAAAGTTTATTTAAGATCAGGAAAGGTATTGAAAAATAGATACGTATTATCTAAGGTAATATATAAAAAATAACTTTCTTAAGGGGTTATGATTTATTTTTGACCTCCAAGCCTTTTTTCTTCTCTTTTTTTTTTTTTATTGCTATATCGTTTAGATCAAATATCATAAAATATTCTTTTATTCGAAACAGAATAAACGTACTTAAGAAGGTTTGAATCAAATTAGACAGATTAAAGCGATAGTGAATAAAAACCTTATTTGCGCCACACTCTTAGTGCTGTTAATTAAAAGATGTCATAGTGTGTTATTTTCTTGCTAAGTGCATGAGTGCTTAGTAGAGCGGAGTAAGTGTATAGCAAATTTAAGCCAAGATTTAACTGAGTTAGCTTCTTTCTCATAGAAGGAGCTAAAACTTACACAAATAAAATATAAAAATATATTTTGCTGTATGCTGGAACGGTTTAAAGTTAATTGATACCTAAGAGTAAAAATTCAGTTAATTATACCCTATCAGCAGGCAATCCGTCTCTCTTTACTCAAAGTAATAAAGGGTGTCGTAGAGCCTCAGAGACTACACGCAAAACATCTTTAATAAATAAAAAAATAGCTTGTTGAGCGCAGACATGTATTCTTAGTTTATATTAGCTAGCAAGCTAGTACATTTTAACTCTTAGATCCAAAACTGATTAACTTTATTGGTTTTGTAGAAGGAGATGGTGCCATCCAAACTTATGCAAATGGTACAAGAGTACGTTTTGTTCTTACTCAAAAGGAAAGTGCTATCCTTTTCTACATCCAGAAAAAGTTAGGAATTGGTACTGTTAAGCATTTTCCTCAAGGGAAAAGTGGGAATAAAAATGACTTCTACAGATTAATTGTAGATAATCCCTCACATATTCTTCTACTAGCCTTTTTATTTAATGGTAATCTAGCTCTTACTCACAGAATACAACAATTATCTTTGTGAGTTCAAGCTTTAAACAATCGTTTGGGGGCAAATACAATTGTATTGATTAATACTTCTGTTTCAGTTACATTACAAGATGCTTGATTATCTGGTTTCACCGACGCTGAAGGATGTTTTAATGTATCCATAACATCCAATGCAAGATATGCATTAGGTCATGTTATAAAAATGCGTTATCTACTTGATCAGAAGGATAGTACTATCCTTCTGATCATACGAAACCTTTTCGGATTTGGTAAAGTAACTCTTAGATCCAAAACGAACGGTGTTTATCGTTATACAGCTACAGGGTTTAAATCAATGAATGATGTAATATCTTACTTTAAAGTATTTCCATTACTTACTAAAAAAGCCCAATCATTCGATAAGTGATTAACCATTCATAATTTCGTTTCTAATAAATTACATCTCACTGAAGAAGGATTAGCCCAAGTAAGAATATTACAGAAACAGATTAATATTGAGAATGGTATGACAAAAAAAACAGGATCTGCGCATCCTTAGTGTTATTTATTAAAAGATGAAGATATAGTCCGATTCTCCTTGTTAAAGGAGCGCATACCTATATAGTTATGCGGGTAGATATGAGGAATATCTACTAACATTTTGCATCACATGTATACAGTTGGTTTAGACGTGGATACAAGAGCGTATTTCACAGCCGCAACCTTAATTATCGCAGTACCTACAGGTATTAAAATCTTCTCATGATTAGCAACATGTTACGGTGGATCTTTACATTTAACACCTTCAATGTTATTTGCTTTAGGTTTTGTTTTCATGTTTACAATTGGAGGATTATCAAACCACTTGGCCCTCCCAACTCTTTTTTTTATAAAAAAAGTACTAAAGACTACCATATGCTGGGAACTTCTGACAATGATGCTACTAGGAATTTATTTAATAATTTCAGTAAAAATGCATAATTTTGAACAATCAGCAGGTAACCAACCGATACGTTTTTTTAGTAATAGTATCTTAGTAGGAACCTCAGAGACTAGACGTAGTCCTCATATTTTATTGTGAGAAGATATAGTCCATGTAATAAAATATTCATTTTTTTATTTATATATCCACAATTTCAACTATACCATAACTTCATCTTACTCTAACTTGAGTAGCAATTCAGGTTCAGCTACGCTGGTAGGGGATAACACAAAAAGATTTAAACCTGTAAAAGTTTATAATAACTTTAAAGAAGATAGGGTTCAAATACTAAAAGATCAAAAAGATAAATCCGGTGTTTACTGTTTAATAAACAATACAAATGGCCATTCTTATGTAGGAAGTTCTATAAATTTAGCCTCTAGAATGAGAAATTATCTTAATAATACTTTTTTAAAAAGTAAACAAAATCTTAATATGCCTATTGTTAAAGCTTTACTTAAATATGATCAATCCAATTTTACTCTTTTAATTTTAGAACATGTTGAACCTCAATTTTTAACGATTAGAGAAACTTTTTATATTACATATGTAATGCCTTATTATAATGTATTAAAACAAGGTTATTCTTCATTAGGTTATAAACATACCGAGGAGACTAAGAAGCTATTATCTGATTTGGCTAAGAATAGAACACATTCTGGTAAAACTAAAGGTTTAATAGCTAGGGCTTTAACAGGTGAAAATAATCCTTTTTATAATAAAAGTCATTCTATTGAAAGTAAAGTAAGAATGATTGAAGCTAATTCAGCTTACTCTGTTTATGTTTATAATTCTTTTAAAGAATTATTAGTTATTTTTCCTTCAGTTTTAACTCTAGCTAAATTAATTAAATCTAATCACTCTACATTAGTTAATATTATAAAAGAACAAACTATATTTAGAGGTGAATGGTTTTTAACTAATATACCTTATAGCATAAGTGACATTCCTAGAATAGCCGATTGACAATCAAAAGAGTGTGAAGAATTAGTCTTAGATATTAATAAAAATAGTCATATTAAAAAAGCAGTGTTTGTATATGATACCCATAGAAATTTTATTAATAAGTATGATGGAGTAATGGATGCTAGAAGAGCATTAAATATAAGGCATCTTACTATAAAAGAACATGCTAAGGTAAATGGTGAATATAAAGGGTATATATTTAGCTATGAAAGATTAAAAGATTAATCAAATTTTATTCGTTCGTAAGTGGAATCTATACAATTCGGGTTACTTGTTACAAAGTTAGTGGTTTGTTATTTTTAGGCTCATTTATTTTATTAAAAACTGTAAATAAAAACATACATAATGCATTGGATAGATTAAACCCTAGTAAAGCCTTAAATATATATGAAAATTTCTATAGAGATAGAAAAGAGTTATATAATAAATTTAAGGGAGATAAAAAGGGATATATCTACATGATAGTAAATAAATTAAACGGTAAGTGTTACGTGGGTAGTTCAAGATCTATTAAAGTTAGACTTTATAATTATTTTAACTTAGCCCTTTTAGCAGCACAAGAAGGAAGACCTATTTCAAGTGCTATTTTAAAATATGGACTTCTTAATTTTGCTTTTATTATTTTAGAACAAGTAGATTTAGATTTACATAATTTAGAAGAGCGAGAAACTTATTGAATTAAACTAATAAAACCAGAATATAACGCAGTAAAAGAAGCAGCAAGAAATCATAGTGTACCTCATTTAGAGGAAACTAAATTAAGAATTTCAAAGAGCAGGTCTTCTGGTTCTATACATATTTATGATGAATTAAAAAATTTATTAGTAACAGTTCCTTCTTTAAGGTCCCTTGCAACTTTATTAGGTAATGCTTCCATTACTATATCATTAAAAAGAGCTAGGGTAGATAAATCTTTATTTAGATCTTCATGATATATCTCTAAAGACCCTTTTAATGAAGATGATAAACCTTTAATGGATATTTCTTCCAGTGATTATACAGATTTAATCGAAAAAATGAAGTCCCAAAAACATATTAGAAAAGCCATCTTTGTATTTAAAGATGGTGAATTTATAACTAAATATGATGGAATAATGGCTGTTGAAAAAGCCTTAAATATTTCTCATGATACAATAAAAACTAATATTGAAAAAAATACCACGTACAATGGTTATAGATTTAGTTATCACAGGATTTAGATGACTATTTATCCCTTATGTAATTAGGTGAGTGGTGTAGTTTTAGCTAATGCCTCATTAGATATTGCATTCCACGATACATATTACGTCGTAGCTCAAGAGAGGGGCCTTAATAACAACAATATTTGTTATTTCGCATTTGACTATATG
The DNA here is from genome assembly GCA_026226035.1 of Clarireedia monteithiana. Taxonomy (NCBI): domain Eukaryota; kingdom Fungi; phylum Ascomycota; class Leotiomycetes; order Helotiales; family Rutstroemiaceae; genus Clarireedia; species Clarireedia monteithiana. The sequence continues at coordinate 22,434 of JANHAD010000303.1, forward strand.
CTGGGAACTGCGTTTTTAGGTAATTATTTACTATTTAATATAATAAATAACGATCTTTTTAAAATAGATGAAAATTTAAATAGTGAAAATAATAATAAACCTGTTATTTATAAAAATACGGACGCACAATCAGCAGAAAACTGTAAAGATTTCTCAGAGACTATATGTCAAATATCTAATTTTAAAGATGAAGAGAGTTTTTTTAAATGATTAGCAGGAATAATTGATGGTGACGGTAATTTTGACATAAGAAAAATTAATTCTAAATTAGTATTAAAAGCTATTAGAATTAAATTACATAATAGAGATTTAAGAATTTTAGCTCATATTCAAGATACTTTACATATCGGTAGAATAAGGGCTGATAAAAATAAACCGCATTCAATGTGAATAGTTAGTACAAAAGCAGAAATGATTTATTTAATTAATAAATTAAATGGATTAATAAGACTTAAAGTAGATGGATTACAAAAGTCTTGTAATTATCTAGGAATAGAGTATAAAGAAGCTAATTATAATATTGAAGCTTTTGACCCTTATTTAGCAGGTTTAGTAGATACCGATGGAAGTATAATATATAATTATGCAGGTAATAGAATTGAATGTAACTTAGAGTTTAAAAATAATGAACATACAAGAAAACTTAATTTAGATAATGCGATACCTTATTATAAACCATCTGTAGCGTTTAGAGAATCTCATGATTCTCTAACGTTTAAATATCAAACAGTAGGTGGTATGGTATTTTTGTATGATTATTTCATGAAAAACAGGTTATATTCAGATTTTAAATTCTATAGAGTGTCAAAAATTAAAGGATTTATATTAATAAGGGATTATAAAAATGATCCTAAGGATAGCATAACATTTAAAAAATACTCAGATTTCATTATAGATTGAATACAATATAAAAACCCAATATGGTATAAAGTACCTTTTGTGCAAAAAATTAGATAATGATATAGTCCAAATTTAAATATAAAAATATATATTTAAATAGCATTTCCATTATGTATTAAGTATGGGTGCAGTATTTGCATTATTTAGTGCATGATACTTCTGAATTCCTAAAATATTAGGGTTAGATTATAACAGAATGTTAGGTAAAGCACATTTCTGAATTTTATTTATAGGGGTTAATGTAAAGGGAAGAATGTCTTTTTTTGACGCAAGCATTACGACAGGAAAAAGATTTAGTCACGATTTGGCAGGTCCTCCCTGCAAAGCAGGGGGTGGTTCACCTAACAATAATTTTGTTATGTTTTTTAATAATGTTCAAGAAAGTAAAAGAGCTATTTATAAAGCTTTAAGAGGAAAATCTGGAGTATATTTATTTATAAATAATATAACTAATGATTTATATGTGGGGAGTAGTATTACTTTATCTAAAAGAATGACTTCTCACTTTTACCTTGCAAACTATGATAAGGCTACAAATATAGTATTAGCTAGAGCAATGATAAAGTATGGATTAAAAAGTTTCTCTCTGGGTATATTAGAAATTTGTGCTTCAGATACTATAATCTGTTCGGAATTAGAACAAAAATGAATGGATTATTATAAACCTAGATATAATGTCTTAAAAATTGCAGGTAGTTCATCAGGTTTTCGTCACTCTATTGAAACTATTAATAAACTAAAAGAGCTATTCAAAAAGGAAAGTCACCCCAAATACGGTACTGTTAGTTCCCCTGAAACGATAAATGCCATTGCTCAGGGTATTAAAGAATTTTACCTTACTCACAGTCATCCTTCTAAAGGATTAAAAGGTAAACTTTCTCCTCAGTATGGTATTGGTGGTAAATCTGTTTTTTGTTATAACCAAAAGGGTGAAGAATTAATATTCCCATCCATTAATGGAGCTAGACAATATTTCCAAGTTAGATGAACACTTATAAAAAAAAGTATAGACACCGATCAGTGAATAGATTTAAAAGGGGAACCGTGAATTATACAATCTTTACCGCGTCCAACTCGTCAAGAATAAACCCCATTAGCTCCTCTCAATCTTTCTATATGCTGGAAACTCTCACAAGGCTTAAGTACTTAACGATTCTTTTATAATCAGTAAGTAACAATCTTAAGTATATCTAGACAATCGGCAGGAAACCAACAGATATTATTAAATTATCTTAGTAGGATCCCCAGAGACTACATGAAAGAGAAGTTATACTGGAAGCTCCAGTATAGCTTAAGTGATAGTCCACGTTTATATGATAATAAATTTATCATAGTTTTTGTAATGTAACATTTTTCCCTCTTAAGTTGGGGGCCTACAATAGAAATTTTGTAGTGTAAAGGGAGATATAATATATCCGACTCCTGAAAAACTAGGCAAATTGCTGGAAAGACATATAATTTAGACCTAATTATACAACCAATCAGCAGGTAATCTTTCTTAGTTACACTAAGTAAAGCTGCTTCAACGATCATACGCCTAGTACCTGATACCTTTATAATTAATGTTTTAGTAATTTATTTAGGTAAGGTAATGATATGATCTACAAATTATTAGTGACAAATAAGCACTGATAATTTATCTAATCTAGAATCATCAAAAAAATTTACGTCTAGTTCTTATAACTTGAGTCTTCAGGTACAAAATTTGGCTACTATGATACCAAAACGTTCTTATTCTACCAGTTCTGTTTATAAAGTCTTATCTGAAGTTAGCAATATAGATAATAACGAATCTATTAAGTTTGATTCTCTTGAACAAGCTTGTGAACACATTAAATTCAAATACTTAGGAATTTCAGGTGTTTATAAACTAACATCTAAAAATGACCCTTGTCGTTTCTATATAGGTAGTTCTAATAACTTAGCTAGAAGAATGGAGGAATATAATAAATTAACTAAAGGTTTACGTAATCCCCGTTCAGCTTCTGAATTGGAAATATCTAAAACTTTAGCTTTAGATTGAAGTTTAGAATTTATATATATTACTACTCCTCAAACTTCCTTAGTTTTTGAACAATATGCTATTATTAAACTTAAACCAACTGTTAATAAAAACTATAAAGTTATTCCAAGGGTAAACCCTCAGTGAGGTAGTTTAGATAATGCTATTTTAACCATTAATAAGTTATTATCATTATTCTCTAAAGGTTCTGAAGGTTATAATAGATTGGTTGTCTTTCTTAAAACTTTTAAAACAGCTAATAGTTTAAGATATACATCTGAAGACATAGATAACAAATATTCTTGTTTTTTAGTGTTTGCGTATCCTGTTAATTCACCTAATAAAGACCCTATGGTTTATTCTTCAATAAACAAGGCTTTGAAAGGATTACAAATTAGTTATAGTTCGTTATTAAATCATATTAATAATAAATACCTTTATAATTCAAGTCTTATATTATCTTTTGAACCTTTACTTGTAGAGGATTTTTCTGATTATCAAGAAAAATCTGCAGGTGACAGTCAACTTCGAAAACACATTGTTGTTTATAATCAAGACAATGAGGTGGTAATAGAATTTAAGTCTGGTAGAGAAATGGCTAATTATTTCAAGATCGATGGTAAAGTAGCAAGAGCTGCGATAGCCCTGGGTGAGTATCAAGACTTTTTACTAACATCTCGAGAAGTATCCTACCGTAAAACCATTTATGTATTTGATAATAATTCACATCAATTAATAGATGAATTAAAAAGTATAACTAAAGCTTTGAAATATGCTAAAGTTAATTATTATACATTAAAAAGTTTAATCGAGAATGGAAATTCTTATGATGGTAAAATATACAGTTATAAAGATAAATTATAGTTTTACAGTGCGTACGTTGCTATAGAAAGCAACACTTCTTAGGTCTACAAGGAATGCCTAGAAGAATTAGTGACTATCCTGATGCATTTGCAGGGTGAAACTTAATAAGTAGTTTTGGTAGTATTATAAGTGTGGTAGCTACATGACTATTCTTATATATAGTTTATGTACAGTTAGTTGAAGGTAAAGCTACTACAAGATACCCTTGATTAACTCCACAGTTCTATAGTGACTCACTACAAACATTATTAAATAGAAGCTATAATTCGTTAGAATGAGCTTTAAATAGTCCACCTAAACCTCACGCATTTGTTAGTTTACCTATTCAATCTGTGGTTTGCTTACATGGTATTGCGGGTAGATTTTGCCAGTCTTGTTGAAATCTACAAAATGCTCACAAAATAGCTTGCACCCATCACTGAGTAACTTTTACGTATACTGGTGCGTCAAATCTTCCCTGTGATTTTGGTCTACCTATTCATGTAATTACTACAAACGTTGTAGCTTATACTTGTGAGATGTGCCATGCTATTGCTTGCGTTAGCTGTTGTCTTGGATAGTTACTTTTTTTTCCTTTTTTTTTAATACGTTATACCCAAGCGGAATAAAGCCAAAATAGTAAGGTGTATACGTATTAAGGGATATGTAGTAGACGGTTCTACATTTTGATTGCAGATCAGAAATTAGGGGTTCAATTCCTCCATATCTCTATGTTGTTTTTATAGAACAATATTTTTAATAAACTTAATACCTTCAAGTTTATATTATAATAAGAAAAAGTAAAAGTTAATAAAAGAGTAAAAGGCTAAACCTTTTTATTTCTCAATAAACTACTTTTGCCTAAATTTTTTATAAAAAAATAGGCAGAAGCAAGCAAGGTTAGCTTACTTTTAGCTGCTGGTGCTGGTGAAACCAGGGCAAAGCCCTGGCCCTGGCTTTAAAAAAAAGAAAAAAAAAAAAAAACAAGTGTAAATTTTTGTTTATTATTATTTTTATTTTTATTTTTATTTTTTTTTCTTTTTTTTTTAGCCGCCACTTATCCTTTAATAACTTTTAGATAAAGTATTCACTCTTGTTTTTTTATGATATTTAACTTTAATTGATTTATTATCTAATTTATATTGTTTTTCTAAATAAAATTCCTTGCTCCACACACCATGTTATTTTTTTTTTATAAAAAAATTAGTCGCCTGTAAAACCGGCGGTCGCCTGTAAAACCGGCGGTCGCTTTATTTTTTTTTCTTTTTTTTTAATCAATAAATTAACTTTTTAATATTAAATAAATATTTATTAATAAAAAAAAGAAAAAAAAAAATAAGCAGAGCACCCATTTTTCAAATTAGCCTACTTTAAGCTTGTCAGATATAAAGGACTAATTTACCCGTTTAATTTGAAAATTAAGAAGTATAGACAGATATATTAACATAACACATAGGGTATAACTACTTTATAAAAAAGATAAAAGTAATGCATAACAGGTATAAGCTATATATACTTGGCTTTTATACCTTTTTATTTATATGGTATATTTTTAGCTAATAGGTAATTAGCTAAAATTTTTTTAGGTACACTTCCTCCCTTCTCTGCCTGCCTTTTTTTTTTCTTTTTTTTTTATTTTAATATTTATTTATTTTTTATATTTATTTT